>VSMD01130486.1:0-98707 GCA_008750895.1 Mirza zaza
GAAGCACCCATGCACAGGAGGCCGCGGGTCAGCACCGGGGACTTGACCCTCGATAGAGCAATCGGCAAACACGCCGAGCCCATGCGCTCTGCCGGGAACGGCGCTAGGGCCTGCAGGTGCACGCTGAGGAAGCCCCATCCGTGCTGCAAGGGCAGGGAGGGGCGGCCACTGTGGGGACCGAGCTCTCAGAGGTGCTGCCAGATGTGGCTCTGAGCACCACGCCCAGGGGTGCACCTGGGGATGGCGGGGTGCCGGCCGGGAGGGCGCATGCTGCGGCCTCGAGGAAGCTTGTTCTCCGTGGCGACGGTCGGGGATGCTCCTTGCACGGAGCCGGCGACCGCAGGATGAGCTGGCGCTGCCGGGCGCCGCTGCCGATCGGGGCCACACGGCTGTCCGTGCTGTGGCTCCAGGCTTGGCCCCCGGCACTCACCAAGTACTGGTTTCGGTCGCCGTGGGCCTCTCGGAGCAGTGGCTGCATTTGTTCACTCTCAGCCCTGCACCCCACTCATCCCCTCGATGGGAGAGAATCGGCACGGACACGTCCCAGCACGCATCACAGACACGTCCCAGCACGCGTGTCCTCTCGTGACACCTCCCTGAGTCGAGACCAGCGTCCTATGGGCGCATCAACTCCAAATTGTTTTACGGTCTGAGGCGCCGGGTGCCGTGCGGCAGGGAGGAGGGCAGCGGGCGTGCCTGCCTGCACAGGCGAACTTCTGAGACCTCGAGAGGCGGAAAAACCCATCAGACACACGCAGGAAACGCAGCTACAGGCTGCACATCTGATTCTGCTGCATTTCTTTGCCTCGTCCTTCCGCCCGGCCGTGCTCTGAACGCCACGCACCCCAGACACTCGCAACGTGACGTAAGCAGACACGCCACGTGGCAGCCCTGTGGCCAGGGTCACCCAGGGGCGCTGAGAGGGGTGGCCCCGAGTGCCCTCTGCACTGGGGGGGGTACGCATGACTGGTGACATCACACTTGGACGCCACGGGCCCAGCCCAAGGCATGTGTCCGGCGGGGGCCCCGCCCCACCTCCCCACCGTCCGGGAAGTGTGTCGGGTCGAGCCGCAGCCACGCCGCTCTGGACGCGGCCGTGCAGTAAAGACGGCCTGTCGTGGGCTGCCTCTAGACCTCAGCGTCACTAGCAATAACCTCCCTGTCTTGTGCCGCCTCAGCTGAGAACCTGCTTCCTACGATGCCCGTTTCCTTCCCCGGATATTGTCGGCATCGGGGGGGACAGACTCTGCTTCGGTGCCTGGCAAAGGGTGGAGCGTGTGGATTCATGTTCTCGGGTCCCCGTCCCATGTGCTCGCACTGCCGTGGGCCAGGCTCTAAGGACAGAGGGGAACAGAGGAAGGGACCTCCCAGGGCAGACCCAGCCGAGAGGAGCAGACGCAGCAAATGGACAGTTTCCGCCGTAACTGTGCAGGCAAACCGGGAGGTGGCCCAGGAGAACGGATGTGTCATGGGGTGGTTTAACTCAGGGTGGTGGCAAATCTCTCCCAGGAAAGGGTGTCCTTCCGAAAGGCCAATAGGAGGAGTGAGGCGCGTGTCACTCATGTGGGACGTGGGCCTTCTGGAGTGCGGCGCCCTGCAGGGAGGGGGGGCTCGAGGGCAGGACGTCCTGGGGGTGGGGGCTGGAGTGAGACCAGAGTCACCTGCCACTTCTCAGTGTGGGACTGTCGCGTGCATCTGAGCACAAGTTGGTTTTTTTTGAGGCAGAGTCTCAAGTGATCCACCTGCCTCAGCCTCCTGAGTAGCTGGGACTACAGGCATGCACCACCATGCCCGGCTAATTTTTTCTATATAATTTTAGTTGGCCAATTAATTTCTTTCTATTTTTGGTAGAGACGGGGTCTTGCTCTTGCTCAGGCTGGTTTCGAAGTCCTGACCTTGAGCGATCCTCCCGCCTCGGCCTCCCAGAGAGCTAGGATGACAGGCGTGAGCCACCACGCCCAGCCTGAGCACAAGTTTTGATTCCTGCACGTGCGTATCGGTTTATCCGTGTCCACAGCGGAGCCCCCGTTCACTCCCACGCGTACCACGGGCTTCGCCTCTGAACGAGGGAGGCAAAGCGTTAGGGGAGCGGCCGCAGGCATCCGTGCATGAACTCGCCCTTCAAGCAACTTGAGTCGCCACGATCTGCGCCGTCTGCCGCGTCGCCGCCCTCCCCAGCAGTTGGCGGGGTGAGGACGTGCAAGCTGACGGGGCAGCCCTAGCAGGGTGGTCTGTACCAGGCCCTCGGTTTCCCCACCAGAAATCCAGCTCAGACACAACTCGAACAGCATCCATCGACGCCCAGCGTCTGGGCCCGGCTGCCGGCTTCCCTGCCCAGGTGCCAGGCCCGCTCTGCGGTTGGAGCCCCGCTCGGCGTGGCAGGTCCCTGTCCACGGATGTGGCCGGCACGTGCGTTTCCCGGCTCTATGAGCTTTAACCTCGCAGGCTGGGGTGGCTCCTCCAACAGCAGGACCTGAGCGAGGCCCAGGAGCTCGAGTACCGTTGTCATGACATCAGTTTGGGCAGTGGTTCTGTGGGGGTGGGGGAGAGCATGGTGATTCGGGGAGAAGCGACCATTCGGTGCTATTTATTGTTTTCAAATGACGCCACCGTCGTGGCCAGTCTTCCCTTAGCGTCAGTGAGAGCGCGTGGGCACCTCCGGGGACGGGTCTGCGCCCGCCGCCCCACCCACATCCACTGTCCCGACCTTCTCCAAAATCCACAGGGCAGAGTGACACGCGTGTGACCCTCGGCCGTGCCGGAGCGTCATACCTCTCTAATGGAACAGAGCCGGTTTTAATATTTCAAAAGATCCTTCCAAATTAACTCATTTGCTCAGCGCCTCTGTAAACAGACGCTCGGAGGTCAGAGGCGTCCCCTGTGGAATGATCCTTCTAAGCAGCTCCCGCTAAAAGGCGTCCCGCGGTGGTGATTGCTTTCGGATTGCTTCCGTCTGAGTGAATTACACTTGTGCTGGAATTTGCGCTGGGCTGATTTATTTTAAATTGTAGGGTAAGTTCTGAAGCACAAGAAGTATGTGCTCTATAAAGGGTGCCATGGGGGGGTTGGCCGGGTGCGGTGGCTCACGCCTGTGATCCTAGCATTCTGGGAAGCCGAGGCGGGCGGCTCACTCAAGGGCAGGAGTTTCAGACCTGCCTGAGCAAGAACGAAACCCCTGTCTCTAGTAAAAATAGAAATTATCTGGACAACTAAAAAAATAAAATATATATATATATATATATATATATAAACTTAGCCGGGCATAGTGGTGCATGCCTATAGTCCCAGCTACTTGGGAGGCTGAGGCAGGAGGATCGCTTGAGCCCAGGAGTTTGAGGCTGCTGTGAGCTAGGCTGACCCCACGGCACTCTAGTCTGGGCAACAGAGTGAATCTCTGTCTCAAAAAAAAAAAACAAAAACAAGAGTGTCATGGGGCCTGGTGGGTAGTAAGAGGGCCACGTGATTGTGGAAAGGGAGGGAGGGAAGTTGAGTTCTGGGGCCGTGGCCGTGTGAGGGCCTGTCCCTGAGTCTGCCACATTCTAAGGCTGGAAAGGCATTGGCGGAGTCTGGAGCTAAGAGACCGTAGCCTCGCCGTTCACACGGGTCCTGAGACCAGCCTCATCCGTGTGGCCGGGGAGCTATCATCACGTCTAAAGATGCAAAGCCTGGAATTCGGTAGATCTAGCTGCTCTGTACCAGTCCAGTTTGCTTTTTAAGATCCATTCATCGGTTTGGAAAAATAACGTATTCCATCACTTTACGTATTAATGTGTTGCTCTGCGGTTCGTTCGTGGATAAAACAGAAACAGGATTCCCAGGTCTTTGGAAGCTTCCAGGTTTCAGTTTCTTGCCAGGCTCCCTCCGCCTGGCGCACCAGCCGGCCCCCCTGCCTTGGAGCCTGGGGAAAGCCCGCTGCACCCCGGGACTCGCCCTTCCCTCGGGTCTCCACTTGAGTGACAGCTGTCACTCTGTCGAGCTGGGGACCCCCCCACCCCCCGTGTATAGGTGGAACCCGGTTAAGATTGTTTAACAAACAGTTGTGACAACCTGGCATTAAACTCGGAACTGTCCCCACCCCCAGGGGCTGAGCACCAGTTGCCAAGGACCACGGCCAGGGTCAATCTGGCATTCGGTCCTGACGTTGGGACCTCTCGTGGAATCTGTGCTTCCTGGGTCCCACGGCAAGCGCTGAGCACAGGGGAAGTGAGTTCATGTCCTCGGCAACCCAGACTGTGGTTGCTGTCACGACCCTCGGCATTTACAGGTCACAATATCGATGGGGAGCCCCTCGGTAACGTGCTGTCTGCCCCTAGCATGGGGGCCTCAGAGCGCACGTCTCTGCCGTGCTGGGGACCGCCGGTGATTTGTGGGTGCCCGTGTCACACCCAGGGTGCATCTCACCAACCGGAGTTCCTTGCCCACGCAGGATAGCAGTTTGCCAAACTTCTACTGCCTCAGGTCCCTGAGAATGAAGTGCTCGGAGAAGAATGATGTCTACACTTCACGCCGACTCCGTGGCAGGACAACGTGGCACATGATATAACCAGTCCCGTCACAGTTACGGCGGAGTTTTGTTATGTTCTTTAGTATGCAGTTTTCTAGTCACAGGCGTGTGCATGTTAGGGAGGAGCCCAGGAGTCGCGCTGGGTGTCGGGAGTTCCCTGTGTGGTCAGTTGGGCCGGGGCTGCCCGGATGCAGCGTGGGCCGGGTCTCCGAGGGGCTGCACGCTTGTTCTGACGTCCATCACCTGCCACCAAGGTGGACCTCCAGGGCTCCTGCCCCCGAAGCTCCTGCAGGTCGGGGCGTCTGAGGAGCAGGCTCTGTGGGACTCTCGACCCGGTCGACGTCGCAGCCCAGGGCTGGTGAGAGGCAGGTGTGGCCTGTGGGATCCAGGGCAACCTGGGACTGTCCAGCGTGGGAGGGGCACGAAAGGGGGGGGAGCGGGCAGGCACCCGGAGGGACGCCAGTGGAGTATCAGTTTTGGCTTTGTGATTGTCAGCCTTGGGCTTGGGCTTTGTGCGTGGCAGAGACACAGTGGCACTCAGTAAGATCCAATGACACGGGTAAATTCACCGGAGACTCTAATCATTCCCATTTCATTTTCGCTCAGGAACTTTTCTGGAAATTGACCAAAATGGGTTTTTCTGTCTCTTGACCTTTTTGTGGGAGGAGCTGGGTCCCAGCCGACCTCACCCCCGTGGCCATGCTGGACGTGGACCTGCCCAGCGTCCGTGCTCCACCCTGCCCCATCTACAGACCTGCTATTCTGCTCCTAGGCGGTGCTCAGGACAACCTTCCGGTTCCCTGAATCCCCTGCTTCTTGCTGAGCAGTCTTCCCCCCATGGCTCGCTGCCTCTGTTGCCCCGTAAAAACACGTTCTTAGGAAATGGGCCAGAAACGGAGCACCGGCGAGTTGCCTCGGGAGACGTCTCCGTGGCTGAAACCCTGTGCACCCAGCCGTCTCTTCCCCTTGGCGTAGTCCATGTGCGCCGCCCTGCCTGGGCTAGGTCCCCAGGGACACAGCGCCACTCAGAGGGCGGGCTCTCAGTCCACCACGGGCCGGGGGAGAGAACTGGCGGTCTGGTCTGCTTCGGTCCCCGCCCCCTCTCCACCCCCTCCCTGCTCTCCTTGGGTGGCGACGGCTCAGATCAGAGTCACGACACATTCCACCGCCAGCCTCGGGGGTCAGACCCCTCCAGAGCGGGTGGCTCCGGTCTGCCTTCCACTGCCCGAGATGCCGCTGCCCGTCTGTGGGGAAGAGAGTGGCCGCTGCAAAGGGCGTGAGGCGGGAGGGTGCCCCGGGTCCACCCTGGTCTCATGTGCCTCGGTGGCTCCCCAAACCTCCCCCGGAAACAAGACCTAAAAAGCCAGTGGCATGAGACGCTCCTGGCTTGCGCTGCTGTGACAGTTCCCGGCTCCACTGCCGGGGGAGGAGGGAGGTTGGAGGAAAATGGCCATTTGATCCCGGTTCGTTACTCGGAACCCAATTCCGCTGGCCTGGGAGGGACAGGAACGTTCCCGGGAGCCGAGCCAGGTGGGCGCTATCCCCACCCCGGGACCCTCAGCAGGGTCCCCCTAAGTTCTGGAAGGGTTGTGTCCCAGCTTCTGACTGTTCTAAACATCCTGGCTTCTGCTCTTTCTCAAAGTTAGTGACGTTTTCTGTGCAACGTTGCTTCATCTTCCTCCTCCTCTCTAAACTTGATAACGACATCCCACCTCTGCTCTTACACCTGCGGCGTGCAAATCGCTGGAACCCGCAAGCTCTGAATAGACGTGGAAAATCATATGCTGCCGTGGAAGCAGCCCATAAATGAATCTCTATGTTTGAAGTTTTTTCATTTAACAAATGCATTGTTATCCATTATCCTTTCGATACTTAACAAACAGCTCATAATGAAACGCAGAGGGCTCAACTGGAAGAGCTATTCTTCCCTTTTCTTCTTTCAAAAACAGCTATTTCCTTGCAGGTAGTAATTTTGTTTTAAGAAGAACGATGTTTCGCACCGGGGCTTTTTAATAAAATATGTGTGAGAGAATAATTCTTCTAAAACATTCTATATCTACAAAAATCTGTATGTGGGAGAACTCGAATTATTTCCCCAGTAGATTTTATTACATAGCAGTTAAGAATTTTTCTGAGAGACATCTAGTCAAAGGCATCAATTTTGGATAACAAAGCACAGGAGAGAAAGGAACTTATTGGAAACCGGAGTTATTCCCCATTTTGCAAATTCTTTATCTGTTTCTCGAGCTATTAATATCGTTCCCTTCTAGAAGGTGGAACCGCAGATCGGTCTAATGGGATCGACCCCTGAGCAGCAGGCTGGTGCCCGCTCACCCAGCTCCCGTCCTGGACACGTGCGGCCAGGCGTGACGCCCGCAAGGGGAAACTGAGGTTTCAGAGGCCACGAATGGTGGGAGTGGCGGCTGAGTCCACGTTTCGGGGGCCTTTGAACCCTGGGTGAGGGGGCCCAGGGCAGGGGCAGAACCTCCGTCCTAATAAATTCGCAAGTGATCCCGCAGGGCCAAATACCGTTCGTCTGGGGGCCGGGACTAGAAAGAGAGGGCAGGGCTTTCTTGAGCTCTTGAGTCTTGAGCTCGCCTCGCTCAAGACTCGCTGCTGAGTCCCTCCCGTGTGCCGTGTGGCTCTGCTCCCGGAGTGGCGGCAGGAGAGGCCGGGCCCCGGGGACAGCCTGGCCCACGCGCCCGTCTGTCCACTACGGACACAACGGGAACATCCAGGAGAAGGTGTGGGAGGGAGTCTAGGGACAGGGACGTGGGGCCCCGCCTCACCTGGGAGGTGGACAGGTCTGGGCTGGCCGGCGTGGCAGAGGCTAGGACCTGGGAGGAAGGCACAGCCGGCCCGGCGCTCGGGTGGGGACGGCCACCGACCAAGAAACGGAAGGGAAGTCGGACGGTCGGTGCAGCCAGCCAGGGACAGACGGCAGGGGGAGAGGAAGGGGTGGTCCAGGCACCGCTCCGTGCCGGGGGAAGCTCCCCGAGGGCTTTCCCCGGAATGTCACCGTGATGGTGTTCGGAGTGGCTTGAGCAGTCAGCAGCCGTGCCCGCCGTCCCGGTCCCACAGCGGCAGGCACCTGGCCGTGCGCGCTGTGTTACAGACCCGCCTCTACCCCCCCACCCCCGCATGTCCGCTTTCCTCACGAGTGCATCCCGCGGTAAAAGCGCAGGCGTCCGCGTTCCCCCCCAGGCGCCCTGTGTGCGTCTCGTTACAGTTCAAGTTTCACTTGTGCCGTGGAGGCAGAACTCTACGCAGAATGCACCCATTTCCCCGCGTTTTGCCAAGTGCACGCACCTGTGTAACCAGGACGCATGTCCAGGTGCAGGGCAAAGCATTCCAGAAAGTTCCGTGTGCACTCTCCCAGTCGGTCCCCCGCCCTGCCCCCCTCCTCTGGCCCCAGAGGCATCACCGTTGTGGGTTGTCGTGTTCATTTTGCCCACGGTGGACCCGCGCCGCCCCCCCCTGCCCCCAGCGCTTTGTCTCTTGGAGGCGCCGCGGGCTGGGCTGGATTGGGGTGTGCGGACGGTTCGCGGTCTGGGCCGCTGTGAACAGGCTGCAGGGAGCACTCGTACCTGGAGCTGTGGACAGGTGCTTTGTTGTTGTGCGTTTTCTGGGTGAAAGCTCTTGGCCTTGAAGCCTCTTTCATCCAGTGTTGATCTCGGATGTGAAGAAACCACTCTCCCCCCCTCCCCCCGTGCTCGCGGCCGGCTGGGTGGCGATTTTCCATCTTGCTGCCCCTCCTGTCTCCATGTACGTGGGGTCGGTCTCCATGGGCAGCGGGAATCCGGCCTGGGTTCTCTTCCCGCCTGTTCTGACGGCTCCCGCCTTGCAACCAGGGGTGCTGCCCCCTCCCTCGGGCAGCGTCGGTGCGGGTAGAGCGGGGGCTGCCACTCTGTCTGTATTTCTGTGTGCCCGGCTCTGTTTGTGACGCCTCTTTTCCTCTTTTCCTCCTTTTTTATGTTAATTAATTTTTTAGACTTTTGCTATAATTGACCTCTTGGAGTTTTAGCTCTGCCCGTCTGCGTCACCCTTTGGGGACTGTCCTGGGGGTTCGCCGGGTACATCGCAGGCTGCAGAAAGATTTGCTAGAAACCGGAAACTCAAGGCAGCGGCTCGTGAAGGATGGAGCAGATGACCAGATGGGTGAGGGCCCCTGATGCTTTGGCGATGTCCCCAAAGTCACACAGAAGCAGTGGTCCGGTCCATACTGTGCCCTCAGCCTGTAGACGTGGGACGGTCCCCCCCACACTGCGGGCCTGGTGCCACCCGCCATTCCACGTGGGCAGGAACGTGGGCGTCCTCTGAGCTCCCGGTCCCCATCCCCACGGGGGCGGTGGTGTGAGCCAGGCTTTGGGGACACAGGTGAACCCCGGGGCCAGGGCTGCCCCGAACTCACCTGGGACCTGAACCACAGGTGTCTGATGGATGCTGCTCCCAGAACCTCGTTTCCTCCTCCCCGATGCCGGCCATTCCACCTGCCGTGGCGCAGGAAGGGCCGTGCAGGGATCCACGCAAAGCACTCGGGAGGCGCCAGGCACGTCTTAAGTGCCGTGGGATCGTCCGCTGGGCCCTTAGAGCTGTTACTGGCAGTGCCATGATGGCTCTTGTTGCCAGGACGACGGCCCGTGGACCACCTGAGCATCCTGAGCCTGGAGGAGGTGGCCCCGCTGAACGGGACATCTCGGCCTCTGTGTGGGCGCGTGCGTCAGTGATCCGTTTATGTCACTGCTGTGTCTGCCAAATAATGGAAATATTACAGGCCGTGCTCAGAAATGGAAATTACGTTTTTAATGGGAGGTAGGGTAGTGATACAGAAAGGACGGGCGCCAGGCAGGGCTCGCACGCCGCGATCACAGATTAGAGTCACGACGCACACCGGCGACTGGCGCTGCGGAGTGCGTTGAGGTGCCTGCTTGGGATCAGAGACGGCAGCACTTGCTCATCAAAATTCTACGCCGAGAAAGCGGAGAGCAAGGCAGGCACGAGGCCGGGCCGGGCTTCAGGTTCTGTCTCGGCCACGCCGAAGCTTGCCCTGGAGGGACTTGAGTAACCCCAGGTATCTGTTGAGAAGGGAAAATGCAGAGGGAGAGAAAAGCCTGCGTTTTTGCAGTTTGTGCTCTTTCCCCTCGAGATACGAAGCGGAAAGGAAAGGACCTACAGAAGCTCAGGTGGCCAAGAGTTATAGAGACGCTGTGATGACGAGAAGTGTGACTGTCCAGCCGATAGAAAGCGCGGCTGTCTCTGGAACGCTGGGCAGAGGCGTTCTCTATGAATGTTCATAGTTGATCTTTGTAAATCCTGCTCTCACCACATCAGCGGCCCACGCAGGCCTCCTCCTGCAGCCTCCTGCTGGGATCCTGAGTGAGCCTCGGGCTGGATCCGCATGGGGACCGCCAGACCCCCGAGGCAGCACCCCCTCGGGGCCTGTGAACGCTCTGGGTGTGGAGACGGGAAATGCAAACTCTATTTTTAAATTCCCAGAACATTGGACTCAGGTGTCATTCCTGTGTCCACAGCAGCCGGGTGGCCTGGTGCTGTGCGCCAGGGTGGAGAACGTTCTTCTCCTGCAGATAGTTCACGACTCCCAGGTCTTCTCCGGTTGGGACCAGAATCGTGTTTCTGGAGAGCCCTGAGCGGGCCGCTCCTGCTCCTGCTCGGAGCTGCAGGGGACCCTGGCGGTGGAGGTGGCGCACACTGCCATCTCGAGTCTCCTCACCTGGCGTTTGGAGCTTGGTGGTCTCAATGTCCATGTTTCCTCGCACCCCGCAGCGTGGCACAGCGTAGCAGCACAGTCGGTCCGGCCTCTGTAGGCCAGTGTGGAGAAGGAGAGCCCGGGGGGCCGAGACGCTGGAGTTGTGGCCTCTTTAGGAAAGGCCGGAAATGATTTATATTTACTTGGTTGCCTATTGGATATTTATTCAGCGGGTAACAATTTTATTAGGTGTGTGATGCATTTGAAAGCAGCCTGCTGAGGGGTGTGGAGACGGTGGGGGTTGTTCCAGTCCCTTCGCCTGAATCTCCAAACCCATTAAGCACCTGTCTCTTCGTGACCCAGGTGCTAACCTCAGTTGCCCATCAGAGCTGTGGTGTGGCTCGTAGACCACGCAGAAGGAGCAAAGCATGCCATGCCCTGCAAATGCATGGGGTGCTAGCGTGCTAGTCGGTATGCTAGTATGAGTGGTGCTGTTATAACCGGTCTCCGCCATCCGTGAGGGGCTGGGCTGCTGGACTCAGCTAATGAGACTTTCCTGTCCTCTTCTTTCTAGGTAAGTGACTACGCTGCTAAGGCTGCACACGTGTGTCGTTGCATGTCCCTGTTGCGCCTGTGAGACGTGTTCTCCACTCCCCCGGCTCCCAGAAGGATGCCTGAGTGAGGACCCTGCGTGAAGTGAGGTGACCCAGGGGCCGTGTCGCCCTGGGGTATTGCTCTGCGGGGACGTGCGGGGGTGTGGGTCATGTGGTCTTTGGTGGTCAAACTTGTGCACGTGAAGAAGTTGGGGAGGGGAGGAGACAACTAAGCAGGGAACCAGGGAAAAAGCAATGATGTGGGCTCTCTCACTTGAGAAACCAGCGTAGAAAATGATTAAACTCTGCTCGACACAGAGTCTGCGAGGCCCAGGTGAGGCCGAGCACAGAATTGCAATGTGAACTTCAAAACCTTCTCTCCCCGGGAGGTGTTTTTCATATCTCAGCAACCTGGTGGCCTAGTTTGTCTTTTTTTCCTTGAGTACGGCCTGGAAGCTTCCGTGTCTGAATCTTTTAATGTTTTCTGGAAGTTTGTTTTCTGGTTCTGGGCTTGGCCTGGGGTTTGCTTCTTGTAAGGCGGAGGTTGGTCTTTCGGTCTGCGGCAACTGGTTCAGAAGGTGCTTTGGGTTAAAGAAGATGCTAAAAATATGTAGCTAAGCGTCTGTCTTCAGTGCACTGAAAGGGGACTTCGGGAGGCCGCGCCAGGCTGGCGTGGTGTAGAAACGTTCGCTTTGAGCGTGAGTCATATGCGAACCTCTCACCTCTCACCGTGGGCAGCACTACCTGTCACGGTAGGTGAATGAGACTCACGCCTGACTGTGAACTTCCTGGAGTCCGGAGAACACACAGCAGTTAAAACAGTTGCCAGCGTCACAAAGGAAAAACACCCGTTCTTCTCTCCTCTTTTGGCACTGGCAGAAATTACTGTTACCGGAACTCCCCTATTCCATGAGAATTGTCCCATAGCGGGCCTCCCATATTGGAGACACTGAATGATATGTGAAGCCACATTCTTAACTTTTTTGAAAAAACACAGTGGAGGGTTCGATGTGGTTGTTTGGGCTATTTTATTTAATAAAATAAAGGGTAACATTAAAGTACGGCCCATTGGAAGTATCTCTGTGGGCCAAAGATGACTCGGCCCAGACGAATACTCTTTAAACGTTTTGGTTGGATCCCAGGATGCCTAGAACACCTCCAACATCGGGCGAGTGGTGAGCACTGTGTGGGGGAGAGCTGGCAGGAGGAAGAGCTTGCGGGAGGCCGGGCTGCACGTGTCCTGGGGTATAGGTTGTAGATGGAGCCACCGGCTTCAAGGAAGAGGGGACGCGTGATGGGGTTGTGGTCCCTTGGGGAAGAGAAGAAGCTCCACTGAGACCAGAGTGACAGGCGTCCTTCCCGAACGGTGGGTGCGTGCGGAGCGTCAGGCGGGCGTCGGCCGGATCTCCGGCCCGTCCCTCCGGCGTGCAGACCTCCCTGCAAATGAGAAGGACTGACTGTCTTGCACAGAAGGGACGGAGAAAAGGGAAAAAGAAAGAGCCGCCATAAAAGTAAAAGTAGCCAGCCAGCGTCACCGAGAGTGAACGCAGAAGTTCCCCGGAGAGAGCGGCCCCGCCGTCCTTCCCGGGTGACGGCAGAGTTCGGGGTCCGAGTGCCTTGGAGCAAGCGTGTCCCGGGCGTTGAGGCGGGGTCGACGCTCGCCCCAAACCTCTCTAAGTCTCGTACAAGGTCATAGGTCGTGCGTCAGAGGTCTTGGGACGCTAGGAGAGGAGTTAGCACCCGGGATGAAGGAGTCCGATTTCGGCCGTGGGCGCAGGCTGGTGGAGAAAGGGAAGATGGGAGGAGGGGCGCGAGAGCCATTGGAGACCCGGGCGGGTTCCACAGCAGGGCTTGGGGCCGGCGCTGTGTGCCGGGCGGCCGGATGACCGCACACATGCAACAGGTCGCAGTAGGACCTGCGAATATGTATGAGTGGGTCCTACGGCACTCACACTAAGTAAACATACAGGGCGGGGGGGGCGGGTTCCGATGTGTTCTCAGAGACACGTGGTCCTCCCAGCCACGTTCCTTGTCGTGGGCGGGTTTATGCAGTGTGCCGTAGCAGACCACGGTCCACGTGGTGTTTCTGTTCCTTGTTAAACCTTCCCTATTGTAGTATTAAAAGTGGGGAAATTTTACTGATTTGTTGAGAAAGATATTCGGGTGCATAGAACCCTGCCGGGCCCGGCCGTCAGGAATCTGGAGATAGCATCAAACCCTGGAGCTTGGTGAGGCCGATGTAGCTAAAGTGCCTCAAATCCATCTCACACTGCATAGGACTGAATGGTCCTTTGCTCCCCAAGAGAATCCCAAACGTGCAGAACGGCGAGCGTAAGGTGACTCCATCACTGCTGGTAAATGTCTGCATGGGTCGTAGAGGCGAGTAGACAGAGGATGAGGCGTCGTGAGGGAAATGGTCTTTTTCAAAGCTACGAGTCAGGAGACTTACACATTTGGTGGCGGGAAGAGGCTCGCGTCTCTTCTGTTCATATGTGGTGCAAGCAGAAAACAAAACTCTAGACAAGTCTCTGTCCTTACTAAAATCTGATCACAGTAATAGCTCAGCCTTGAACTTGGAGCGTGATGAATGCGGCGTAACTGTCTAACGGTGCAGTTGCAGGTATTTCTCCGGTTCACATTTCTTACCACTAGAGATCCGGTCCCTGTCAGAGCTGGCTTTCGGGGTCTGTTTGGTGGAAGATTTGGAGGACGAGCTGCGCATACATCGAATTGCATGTATGCCGTCTTGTTTCCTTCCTCCTGTACGGATAAGGCCCCTGTTTCACTAACTCTATGAGGTAGGCTGAAATGTACCGAGGAATTAATTCCATGAGTATTTATGTGGCACCTACTACTAGGTGCAAATAATTTTGCCGTGAGTGATAAAGTCACGAGTCCACCTGCAAGAGCTGGGGAGAGAACAGGCCCAGCCAGCCCTAGAAGGGGGTGGACCCGCATGCGTTGTCAGTAGCAACGTGCAGAAGGCTCTGTGGGGTCCAAGGTGGGGACCGTTACCTGGGACCTGCTCTTCTACCTGACTCTGGGTGGGACCCGGTGGGACACGGGAGAGGCCGGCTCTGGTTAGGCTTTAAACCTTTTAGAGAGGAGCCGTGGTCTGCGTGGGCCGGGAGGCGTCCTGGCTCCTAGAAAGCTCTGAGCAAAGAAACAGCCACGTCCCACCACTCAGACGTGAGCCCGTGGATGCCCCAGGCCCCTGGAAGAACTACGCTCGTAACGACGCTGGTTTGGTTTCCTACGACGCAGCTTTAGTGAAATGTGCCCCATTTTGAGAGTTTGGAGTATTTATTTTTCCTAAGTGAGTTCGCAACATATTGTGTGAGTTTCTTAGTAGAATGTAGCTTCCCACGTCGGATGCAACAACTAAAAATAAACACATACACACACATTTATAAATATATACATTTTCCCCAAAGGTAATTTTTCTAAAAGCCAAAATAGCTTTCAGTACCACATCTAATTAGGCGAGTGCAGAACAACGCAGAGCCGTCTTGATGATGATAACCGTCTGCAGAGAATGTGGTGTCAAATTAGCTCACTCAACAGCTATTTTGTAAGTAGATGTGGTTTATTTTTAGTTCTTATTTGAAGCCAGGCATCCAAATGGAGATGAGGGTTTTCGGGGAGCACGTGACACCGCTGGCCAGCGGGGCGGCGCTAGGCAGAAGGAGACCGTGGGTAAAACCAGCCGTGCGGGGGGGTTCGTGGTGTCTCAGAGACAAGCTGTCGCTTTAGGAAAACAAACGGTGGATCACGTAAGCATACGGTGCATTCTACCAACTCCTGGGCCATTGGTGCATTCTACCAACTCCTGGGCCATTCTCGTCAAAAACAAGGAAAGTCTGAGAAATTGTCACAGCCAGAGGTGCCCAAAGACTCGAAAACTCAGTGTCCTCTGGGGTCCTGAGTGCGATCCTGGGACCGAGAAGGGACATTCTGGGGAAACTGAGGATAGCTGAATGAATAGGTACTGTGATTGATAACAGCGTATCAAAATTTATTAGTTAATTATAACAAACGTACCATGTTGTCAAAATAAAAAGGTGAAAACCACAGATCCATAAATTCAGAGAGGACGGCGTCACGTCCTGGGAGGGGCGCACACCCTCTGAGCCGGGAACGGCCCCTGGCGAGACCCGAGGAGGATTTCACAGGAAGGGGCTGGGCCGGTGCTTTGTGCTGAGTGGCCGGATAACCACACGCATCGAACAGGTCACAGGAGGACCTATGAATGTTTATGAGGGCGTCCTAAGGCATGCACACTAAATAAATATACATGTTACGTGCACCTCGTTCCCTTGGGGTGGAGACGTGACATGTAAATGTATCTCAGTCGGGCACTCAGCGCGCAGCCTCTGTAATGGCCCAGAACCAGCCCGTGGGCGGTGGTCTCTCGTCGGGAGAAAGTTCCAGAAGTCGGTCTCTTGTCCAGTGAAGGCTGTGGCCATGGCTTGTGGAACAGGCCGGTCAGCCAGCCTCTGGCCGTGCAGAGCTGCAGCTGTTTCGACGTTGCTTATCTCGACGCCAGTGTTGGTTTAGCTGCTACCGAAGAAGGAAAAACCGAGGCAACTCGGTGTCTTACTGCCACACGGAGTCTGTTCGGTCAGTCTGTGGTCGGTCTCTCTCTTATTAGCAGCATTAATGCTGGGCTGCGTCGCGTCTGACAAGCTCAAAAGGAAGGGGTGCGACGGGGCGTGTCCCAGCTCCGGTCCTGTCCTGGCCGGGAGCTCAGATCCCAAGGTTTCTCTGGGGCCCCTTGGCCAAGAGGGCGTCCGTCGGGGCGTCTGGGGCTTCAGACTTTATCTCCAGCTCTGAGCACCGAGAAAGGTGTTCACAGTGGGGAGCTGGTCAGGAGCACGCCGGAGCTGTCCGTGCCATCTCTGCAACTGCCCTGCAAACCTAGAGCTATTCTAAAATAAAAGGCTCATTTTAAAAAATATAAACAGGGTAATTTAAAACACCTGTTATTCCACCGCCAGGAAATAAAAGTCACCGTCAGTGTCTTGGTGTGTCCGGCTGGCTCCGCGCACTGTCTTGCAGCGGGAACTCGGGCTGGCGCACACGCCTGCGCCACGCACTTCCCCTTAACATGGCACGAACGCGAGCATCCTCCCGGCGCCACCAAACCCGCGTGTGGGCGGTCAGTCGAGGTACGATAAGCGCTGTCTCAGGGAACACGCCCCTCCTCTACCGCAAGTGACTGCGCGAACGGATTCCGTGTGCAAAGCACCGACGGTCCAGGCGGCCGTGTGCCTGCCGCGTTGGGTGTCCAAGCTCGCAGGGGGCGCAGACGCCTGGAGGAGCCGCCCCGCCGGGTAGAAGCTAGTCCTCAGCACGCGCAGGCGACCCGCCCTGTGCTCGCCGAGCCCCAGGCCCCGAGCTCCCTGATAGCGAGCTGCCGACCGCGGCGGGTCACCCGTGCTGGGAGGGCCCACCTGCACCGGGCATGGCGGTGGACGCAGAGCGGGGTCAAGAGCGAGAGCCCAGGCCTGGCCTCGGGGCCGGCCGTTCCCGCGGAGCAGGTGGGGGAGGGCAGGGACAGAGAGAGCAGAGATGAGCGTGCACACAAGGGAGGGCCTGGCTGCAAAAGGGGACGTTTGCGTGGCCACTGGTGTGATGGGCATCGCAGGAGGCGGTGGCGAGGGTGGCAGCTCTCAGTGAGGGCAGCGGAGCCCAGTTTGCTGCGTGGAAGTGCGTGCTGTAGAGCGGGTCACTCACTGCAGGACTGAGCCATCTGCCTGCCGAGCTGCTCCTGCGTGCACAGAACTTCTCTGTCCCGTCAGGGTTGGGCCCAGACAGCGCCAGCTCACCACCCGCAGCCCAGAGGGCAAGCAGGGCTCTGGCTCGGTGGACGAGCGGCTCCGGGGTTGGGAGAGCCGGGTCCCCCCGAGCCCCGTGCTGCTCTGCAACGCCAGCGTCCACTGGACAGGAGGAGCCTCGCACCCCCTTGCCGGTGGGGACACAGCTCACTGCCTGGGCCAACACCAGGTGCCGGGACAACTGCCACCCTGTGGCTCCAGCCTGCGACCCGGGGCCGGCCTGTGGAAGAGGTGTGGGGTCCCCACGCCTGGTGTGGACCAGTCAACCCCACGCACGGCAGGGGAGGGCGGGGCGGGCCAGGCACACAGGCCACGGCGTCCCTGCGGCAGCCGTGGTCTGTGTGTCCGTGTGGGAGGTGCACACGCAGCCAGGGCCACACCGAAGGCCCGCGGCCCAGCGAGGCAGCAGGGCTGTAGAGCGTGAGACGGGACAAGGGGCCAAAATCCAGAGGCTCTGCCCCTCCAGACGGCAGCGGGCTCTGGCGACCGCAGGCAGCACCGTTGAGCGGCAGCTTGGGCCACGGAAGTCTCCGGAAAGACAGCAGATCCCCGTCCCGGATGCAGAGCGCGGCGAGCCTTCCGCACAGCGGGTATGGGGACGTTATGGAGCCGAGTCCCGTGTTTTAGGGGTAAAGGGGGGCGGGAGGATTCTCCATGTGGCGAAGGGTCTCATTAAAATCAATTGTGAGCTCGGCTAATGGCTGGGTGAGCGCCGCTCAGAGACAGTGACTATCAGCTGCGTCTGCGTTCAGCATCTGAAGTCTCCCCGTTGAGAGCTGCGCCCTCCACCTGTGTTTCCCGGCTCCTCATTCAAAGCTGTCTGAAAACCTGAGCAGAAAGACCCTCTACCCGGAAATTTAGTGACTTGAACCCGGTGGCCTCTGTCCCCCGGGCGCTCCTCTTGAGAGGTGACCGTGGGCGCGGCGCCCTGGCGGCCGCGTGGGCTTCCCGGGGCCGGGACTGCGTTCTGCGGAGTCGGATCTGACGGGGGATCGAGGTTTAGCGCGCGAGGCCCAGCGCCGGGGCCCGCAGGGGCGGGGGTCCGGTGCGCAGACTCTGCGAGGAAGTGGGCTTGGCCCGGCCTCTTCCTTCAGCCTCCGTCAGAGGGCGGGTGGCCCCCTGTGCCAGGTGGGCTGGTGACGCCCTGTAGAGAAGAGAGTCACCCCACAGGGACGTCGCGGCTGTCCACCGCCCCACGAACGGCCCCGGTGCTGGAGGGTGCTGGCCGACCCCGGGACTAGGTCACTCCCTGTTACTGCTTAGGGCTGACGCCCACAGCAGGATCGTTTGGGGGTGACGCCCACGGCAGGATCGTTTGGGGCTGACGCCCACGGCAGGATCGTTTGGGGGTGACGCGAGTGACAGGAGTGGTGGGAGGGTGTGTCCTAAGTCATCTCGAGGGGGCAGGCGGTCAGGGAAGGAGGCGGACACAGCAGCAGGGCCATCTCCTGCGGTGTCGGGAGGGTGTGTGCGGCAGAGTCACCTGGGGAACGGCGAAGCCCCCACCCCGCTCCACAGTGCCAGGCCCAGAAATGCACACCAGGAGCCGCCGGCCTGGAGGTCAGCTCGGGTTCTCTCCAGTCCCCTAACGGCCCCTCCAATCCCATGGTGTGCACGGTGGTTCCCTGTCGTGGCCTGTTTGCAGGACGGAGGATGAACACAGAACACAAAACACAAACACAGAACACAAAGAAAAACACAGACACGAAGACAGACTCGAGTAATAATACACTGGGTCAGTTTTATTTTTATACTCTAAAAAATTAAAGTTAGTTCCTTGTACGTAACCACCTAGGCATGGCAGCGATAGCCATAAATTCCGGAATGCCTAGCCTTGGGGAAGCAGATATCCCCTGACTCAGAATTTCAAGGTGGTTCCTCTAGGCACTAGACATAGATAAAGGACTGAGATTAGCAAGGATGGGCAAGGTGAGCCATAAGGGGCATTTTTTATCCCCAGCTTTTTTTAGGGTGATTCCCTAAGATCTTGGGCCGAACCCCGGCGGCTGTGCCTGGCTTATGTCGCCCCTCCCTTGGGGGGTCTTAGCCATCATTGACTAACCAGCCATCTTATGGGGTGTTTACCGTGTGGCCTCCAGACCCCAATGCCATGGGGCGGGGTAGCTCAGCTTGCTTACTTGCAGCTCAGGTCGTTTGTTATGCCTCTAGGCAACAGCCTTGTTTATCACAAGGACCTTGTCCGGAATAGATTACTTTCAAACACTCTGGGAAGAACACGTACATTACTCACTAACTTTAATTCTTAACCTAGGAAAATATATGTCAGTCCCCTACAGTTCCCTCCTGTGTTCCCTGAAGTGGTGAGTTCATGCAAAAAAAAAAAAAAAAAAGGAAAGAAAGAAAACCTCCCACTAAAGCGAATGAGCCTAGAACAGGCCGTGGACCCAGGAAGGCCCCTCCCAGCTACGGGGAAAAAGATTCTCGAAGAAGCTTATCTCTCTGCTTTGACCAGCACTTGGGTCTTTCTGGCGTTCGTTTAGGCCCATTGATGACTTTTTACAGATATGCTCGAGAATTCATAAAACGTGATTGTGCATTAAGCAACTTTGTGGCTGTTTTGTAGATGGAGAAAGAAAGATAAGAGAGGAGCTTTTCGTGCTTGGCGAGCAGCCGGCAGACGTTGAGAGCTCTGAGCTTCTTAATCGGAAACAGCCGATCACGTTGCCTGGGATTGTCGTCCTGTCCTCGGCAGGGACTTCCCGCTCGGGGGCGTTGACACACCAAATTGGGAAATATCTTGGAAATTCTTGCATTCCTAATAATATCCCGTAGAGGCAGAATTCCCTTTCTCGGCCCCGAGAGCGGCCCCAGGAACCGAGAACACACCCCCACCCCCTTCTGCACTGACTCGGCCCGTGATCTGCTGTTGCAACGTCCGCCATCACTCCCAACGCTCACCGCAACCCCGCGCTCACCACGACACAGGGCTTGCTGCTGGCTCCCGTGACGGCCAGTGAGGAGGCAGAGCCGGGCTCCTATCCAGCAGCCGGGCGCGGCGCGGTGGCGGCTTGGGCCTCAGACCTTGGGCACCGTGTCTGATCAATGCCTGCAGGGCTGGTCGCCGCACCAGAGTGTGGTCTCTCAGGAGTCATCATGGCGGTGACTGGGGCGTGCCTATGTGCACGCGTGTGCACGTGAGCCTGAGCTGGGACGACCCCGGGGGGTTCTTCAGCCAGGCCTGGGAGAGGGACGGGGAGAGCTGACCACTCCACTCCACTGGGCCTCCGGCTGCCCATCTGCATCGCACAGCAAGCTGCGTCCCTCGGCAGCCCGGAAGAACGGGAGGTGACACGGCCGAGTCTATTAACCTGCGAGGCTGCAGCCTCACTCACACACGACCCAGTTCTGCGCGTGCTGGCTCGGAGGAGACAGAAAGTAGGTCATCAGAGGGAGATGAATTGGGTGAGAGGAAAAAAGGCATTTCATGAGCAATCACTTAAAAATGTTCCCGGGCCCGCTCCAAAGACTGAGCAGGCCAGAGAGGCGTTTCCAAGTCACGTCTTCGCCCCCGCTCCTCGGGGACGCCGGGCTGGGGGCAGGCGATCCTGCGGGGACAGGGTGCTGAGCAGGGACAGGTCTGTCTCGTCACCGTGAGCACAGGAGTGTGACTCCCTGAAAGGGGACATCTCGGTCTTCGTGGGGACGTGGAGGGAGTTGTCCTTGAGCTTGTGTTGTTTGTTTGTTTTGGCAAATTACGAATTCAGCCCGTCAAAATCTGATTGTTTTTGGATAGCAGGGTGTGAGCGCCCATTGGGCTTTTGTTTCTGGCCGTGGCAAGGCCTGCGCGGCCTCAGCTGCACCCACGGGAAGGGCCACGCTGCCAACGAGCAAAGCGGCCGTGGAGCCTCCAAGGCCGGTGTCCACAGGTGGGGTCCTCTTCTGTCCAGACCGCACAGCTGCAGCCACCGGCCCGTCCACGCGGCACAGAGCAGGCCCTGCCGCAGCCGGTCCCGGGCTCGGCCCTCCCTGCCCCGCGGACCTCCCGTCGCCATTGGGTGGAGAAGGCCCGGAGGCCGTGAAGCCACCCGGGCTGCCCGGCGCAGTGGGAGGGAGGACACACGTGTCCCTGTGGGTTGGACGGCGTGGCTCCGGGGGCCGTGGCCTTAACTTCCTCGTGACGCTGACCTTGTGCGGCAACATGGACACAGGCCAGGCGCTGCTCTGGGAGCTGGGACGCTCCTTCCAGCAGTCCCAGGCCACGTCTTGCCATCCCCCGACCCGGGGTTCAGGGTGGAAACCGAGGCACAAAAGGGATCAGGTAACTACAGTGCTCAGCTGTCATGGGGTGGAGCCAGGCTGGGCGCCCGGTGGGCCTGGGGTGCTCCAACATGAGGCTACGCTCACGGGTACCTTAAACCTTTAACCTTTGACCAGATCTCGTCTCTGAAACTTACCCGGTTTTCTCTTCTCTCAACAACAATTTCTAAAATGCCGACAGCCGTGTGCTGCATCCCGGCGTGGCCGGACCAGCTGCAGGTGAGTCGCAGCCGCCCGCTTGCGGGATGCAGCTGCTGCCTGTTGCCTCCTTGGACGCCATCCCAGGCCCCTCGACCCAGCCTTGGGTCCCTGCAGGCCTCTGTCCTTGCCCCTTGTCGCTGGCCCACGGAAGGGCCACGGGCATCACTGACCAACAGAACTTCTACCAAAGCCAAAGCCCCGGGCCGAAGCTGGCCGCAGGGCCCTCGGTGGCAGCACTGCCGGACAGAGCAGAGGGCCACGCTGCCTCAGAAAACGGAGAGGAGCTTTGGCCGCACACTCGCCGTCCCAGAGCAGCTCTGGGATGTGGCCAAAGCATTCATGGCCGTGACGGTGGTGTCCTCCAGGGACGGCGCACAGGTGGCAGCAGCTCTGGGGGCAGGAAGGGCCAGGGCACCCCTGGAGGCCAGACAAGGCCGCGTGGGCCTGTGCACGGCAGCTGGGCCCCCGCTCTGCACCTGGAAACGAGAGGCTGGTCTTGCTCTTGCGGCCACAGAGCTGGGGCGCAGGCCTGTGGTTCAGGATCACACGCCAAGTTAAGAGAAAAGGAGAGCGGAATGTTCGGCTTCATGTGAAATGCCCCGGCGCTTGCATGTAGTGGGCAAAACTCTCCACGGGGCCCGGCGCTGGCAGACCCCACTCTTGGTCCATCACCATTGGGCCTCTAGTTCTGGGGGTTCGCCTGTGGGGTCACCCAGCCATGTGGTCACCCGTGGCGAGCATCGAGTGGGAGCCTGCAGGTCCCGAACAGGCTCAGGGAGCCGCGTGTGCGGCACGACGCCCACGGAGCACCTGGCCACACCTGCACAGCCGGCGCGGACGCTCAGGAGCTGGGACCGAGGAGTCCCAGTAGACAGAAGGAGGGAACGGCGTGCAGTGAGCGGCGAGCGTGCCGGACGCAGAGGAACCCGGTGGGCTTCCAGGCGGAGGGGCCGGGCCGCAGCGGGCGGGACCAGCTTCCTCCCAGAGAGCCCCGGAGCTCACACGCCCAGGCAGGGGGAGCCGCCGTCGGAGCCCCAGGACACGAGGGAGTGGCGCTGGCCGTTCCTGACACTGGGTGTCACCGTCATCACAGTCGAATTGATCTTCTTACGGGTCGCGTCGAAACGTTCCCATCTTGGGAGGGCAGGGTCACGGCTGCATAAATCTGCATAAATCTGCACAGAGACTCCACCTGCACGGCTTCCGTTCCACTTGGTAAGAGGTGACTTGATTTATTGATCGATCCCCTCCCCCTGCCAGGCCCTGGGCCGCGTGTGCGGGCGTCGTCTCCGCGGATGTTGCGACGGACTGCGCAGGAGCCGCACGGCCCCACCACCTGCCCCGGCCGCCTCTCCCTGCGGTTCTTGATTTTCAGGTTACCCTGGCCCGCTGCTCAGTCGGGAGCTTCCTAGCGGGCGCTGGCGCCCTGTGCGGCGCTCCACCTGCCTGCGCGGCGGGAACAAGCAGCTGTGCCTTGCAGGGAGGCGCGGCCGGGGCGAGAGGCGCTGTGTGACGAGCAGCCGGATTGCCTCTCTCCTCGCTCTCCCCGCTGAGCCCTCTGCCTACCAGTGTATGGTGGGCACGTCGGCGCCCAGAGCTGGCCGACCTCGTCCCACCGACGTCCTCACCCCTCCCTAGCCACACCTGGGGGGTGCAGCGGGCTGGCCCTGTGCCTCGGTTTCCTCACGGGTGCTGGGTCCTCTGTCGCTGGCAAGAGGCCCCAACGCAGGTCACAGCCTGCCGACCCTCAGGCTGACCCTCCCTGGGGGGCCTGGCGGCTGCAGGGCGAGTCTGAGCCCGTCTCCTGTGCCCGAGGCGAGCTCCCTTCCTCGTGTGCCATGTGTGTGGGTATATGCGTGCTGTGCGTGTGTGTTTGTGTGTGTGCGTGTGTGTTTGTGTGTACACATGTGTGTACTGTGTGTGCACATGTGTGCCATGTGTGCCTGTGTGTGCCGTGTGTGCACCTGTGTGTGTGCCGTGTGTGCATGTGCCATGTGTGCGTGTGTGTGCCATGTGTGCATGTGTGTCTGTGTGTGCCGTGTGTGCCTGTGTGTATGCTGTGTGTGCACCTGTGTGTGTGCCGTGTGTGCATGTGCCATGTGTGCGTGTGTGTGCCATGTGTGCGTGTGTGTGTGTGCACGTGTGTGTGCCCATGTGTGCACGCATGTGTGGCAAGCGCCAGCCTGGGGCGCAGGTTGCAGGAGAGACAGGCCCCTCCGTCCATTCCTCGGACACGGCAGAGAGGATGTCCACCCCGTCTCCCCGCACCCCTCCCGGCCCTCTGCAGCGCTCCCTTCGTAAGCACCCTCCCGCCAGCGCCCAGGCCAGGAGCCAGGACCTTCCCTAAAACTCGCTTCGTAGACACCGGCGGACTGCAGCTGGCGTGTCGGGGCAGCAGCAGCAGACAGGGCTGGGGACGGTGCGGGGTGCACGGCCTTCCTCACCCCCTAAGTGCCAGCTCCTTTCATCCCAGGGGCGCTCTGCCCCTTCCAGGAGAATGGCAGTGCCAGGCTTTCCTTACCGTAGAGGTAAAATTGAAGCGGCTCATATTGGAAAGACGGTTTCTAACGACAGTGGCTGGATGTGCGCCGGCACCCAGCCCCTCCGCCCGGTGAGTGGGGACAAAGGGAACAGGATTCTGGTGACTCGGCCGTATCTGCCTCGCAAGACACGAGGAGGCTGCTCCCGGCGTCACTGCGATGTGGCCGGCCCCTCCCTTGCTCCTGGGCGTAACGCGGAAAGCGGTTCGTAGACACTGACACTCCGCACAGAGCAGGGCCGCCGTCACCGTGCAAATGTCACACGGTTACAGTCGGGACAGATTGCTTTCCATGATCCGCACAATGCCACCGTGTGTGTGCCGCGCTCTGAACCACCGTGTGTGTCGCGCTCGAGCCCTTGCACCCGTCATGTCGCGTGATCCAGCTAATTGAACTTGAACCGGAGCAAAAGAGAACAGTGATAAATTAATTACGTTTGTTCCTTCCGCGGGGGCGGGAGGGCTGAGGGCGCCGATTGCAGACTCGACCCAGAGGAGCCGGCAAGAATCCGCACCCTCTGCTTCCGATGAGTTCAATGAGAAGCGGAAAGCTCCGATTTGTGATTTAATATTATGAATTGCTGGGTGAGACTCTGGTCCATCGTTCCCTGCTCTCCCTCTGACCCTTCCCCTAAACCACTACCCGAAAAAATGCGGCTCTGAGAGTTTTATAGTAGGGAGTTCTTACAACGACATGTGTTCCCAAGGAGCCTTTGCCGTAGAGGTAAAATCGAAGCGGCTCATATTGGAAAGACGGTTTCTAACGACAGTGGCTGGATGTGCGCCGGCACCCAGCCCCTCCGCCCGGTGAGTGGGGACAAAGGGAACAGGATTCTGGTGACTCGGCCGTATCTGCCTCGCAAGACACGAGGAGGCTGCTCCCGGCGTCACTGCGATGTGGCCGCCCTCTCCCTTGCTCCTGGGCGTATCCCAGCGGCCAGCGCCGTGTGGCTGGGGCCGTCCCAGGCACCACAGGACACGCAGCGGCATCTGGCCCTCGAGGGGCCGTGACCACCCAGCACTCTCCAGGTGGCGTCCCACCTGCAGTCCTAGCACTTTGGGAGGCTGCGGCAGGAGGATCACTTGAGCCCAGGATTTAGAGGCTGCAGCGAGCTGTGATGGCACCACTGGACTCCAGTCTGGGTGACAGAGTGATACCCTGTCTCTAAAAAACAGGGAAAGAAAAAGAGTAGGTCCCCTGAGGGTGGCATGGAAGCCTTATTATTGACATGCGTGCTCACATGCACACAGACATGCAGATGCACACACATGTATGTCCTCCCATGCACAGAGTTTTTTTCCACATTAATGGAAAGATCCTGCGAGAAAGTCACTGAATTTCAGACGGGGACCAGGGCTGAGAGGCTGAAGGGCAGGAGGGCTGAGGGAGGGGCGGCTGCTGCAGCTGGGGTGCCTGTGGGGTGCCCAGGAAGCCCCGGAACCATGGTAGCTGCTGAGCACGGAGCCCCAGGGCTGAGAAAGCAAGTCGGGCAGAGACGGGGGCCCAGGGGAGCAGGTGCACAGTCCTCTGTTCAGACGTGTGAGCAGCGTACTCGGCTTGTTCTCCCGAACCCAGTAGCCGACGGTCTCGAAGAGCTCTTTTCCCCACCAAATAGGGCAGGATTGCCAGAAATAAGCTCCTTGCCCTAAAAAGGCAAAGCTCTGTAGAACAGGGTGGGTGGGGCAAGGGACAGGGACCAGCACGTCTGCAGTTCCAGAGACGGGGCTGGCGTTTCCCTCCCTGAGTGCAGACGGGAGAGGACGTCCCTGTGCCGTCCCCCAGCAGTGGCTGGGTTACGTCCTCTCCGATTGTGAACGGTGGGACCCCCTGCAGGCACAGCCGCCGTGCACCAGCCTGTGTCTAAGCGTCGGCCGGGGTCATTTGTAGCAGGACCGTCGTCACAGCGGGGTGAGGAACCGCGACTCCACTGAGGGTCAGCGTGCGTCATGGGCAGTTGTGCTGTTGTAGGTTTATGCTGCCGGCGTTAGCAGGACGTTGTACGGAAAAGCCACAGTTCTGCCCGGGATGCCTCCCTCCTGGAGGAGTGCGTCCACAGCAGAGACCTTTAAACGCACCTGTAAAAGAAGAGGGCAGGAAGACACGGTGCGGTCTGCAGGCGGCCCGTGCCTGGGCTCACAGCATCGCCCAGCATCGCCCGGGCGCCCGTCCCTGCTTGACACAGAGGACCCGGTGCCGTCATTAGCGGAAGCTGGTGAGAAGTACTCTGAACTCTTTGCACTCATCTTACAACTTCTGTGAGTCTTACACTGTTTCAAAATTAAAATATAAAAATACACCCGTTTTTAATTCCATTCTCGTTCATTGGAAAGCACCGTAGTAGACAGATTTCTTGGGCTGAACGACAGAGTCTCCGATCCACCGTTTGACAAAAAGAAACCAGAGTCTCCCAAACCAGTGAGCCTCCTCCGCCTCTCACCCTCTCCAGCCCCAATGTCTTCCATTTAAAAAAAAAAAAATCCCTTCTTTCTCACAGGAGTGTTGACATTTGTGCAGAAGCCTCCGGGCAGGTTTCCACGCCAGGTTTGTGTGGCCGGTCGTTTTCCGAATGACGGCCCTGTGGGTTTTAGGCGCAGGTGTCCCTTCTCCAGCCCTCACGGGGCAGGACTTCCTGGCTGTGTCCTGACACCCGTCACTCGGGTGTCCCCTATGTCGCCTAACCCCGCTGGAAGGTTCCAGCGACTGGAGACCCAGGCTGCAAGAGCAGAGGTTTGTGCGGAGAGCTGAGCTGCGCGGCTGGTTTTGGAGGAGCTTCCGTGGATGTTCAGAGACCACCGGGGAAGACAGGGTCAGAAGGGGCCGGTTAGGGCGGCCCCGTCCGCGCGGCGCAGCTCAGCCGGGCTGTGTCCCTGGCACAGGGGGCCGAGCCGCTCCCCTCCCGCAGGCCCCTCTGCGGGGACTGAGGATGTGGCGGGAGGCGGCCACAGGTCACCCGGACGTGGCTGTGACCCCAGGAAGTGTTTCGCTGCCGCCCAGGAGCCCCTCGCTGACCCCTCCCCACCTGCGGGGGCCAAGGACGTGCGTGGCACCAAGAGACAAAGGGAAACGGGTTGATCGCGCGTCTGTGTGCCGTGTGCTGGGCGCTGTGCCGCGGCCACGGCTGAGCCCGCGTAGTCTCTTTATTTGCTGATACGTTCGTATCGATTAGCTGCTGGGACAGAGGAGCCCGGAGTTCCCGGGGCTCTTCAGGCTTCTCCCCTGCTCGTGTGACAGCCCACCGCAGGTGTCCCCTGCCCGCCCTCCACTCCTTCTGTCTCCAGCCTCCCAGGTGCCGTGGCCGGGCCGGGCGCACGTCCCTCCCGCCGGCAGCTCAGAGGGAGGCACCGGGCGGAAGAGCCGCCCCTGGGACCCAGGGGAGGCGGCACCGTGTTTGGCGGCCAGCCAGCTACCCGGCTTTGCCGCACAGGCGGTACTTTCGTTACTTCTGTTTCACAGGAGCAGCAAACAGAAGGTTCCAGGAACGAGCTGTCTTGCCCAACAGCACGTGCTAGTCCCCGGGAAGTGCATGTGGACCCGGCTCTCCGTGCCAAGGTCTCGGGTCCCCTCGGCCCCTCTCTTCCCTGACGGTTGTCACCCAGAATGCTCTGTCCAGCACTCCCAGGTCCCCGCTGAGCGACACACAGGCGGAAGCAGGAAGCTCGTTCCTGTTCTCCGTGGGAGGAAACAGGACCCGCTCAGCGTCCGTGTCCAGCGAGAGCGTGGGGGGTAGGGACTGGGGGGGCCGACTTGGTGCAGAGGAAGCGAAGGCCACTCTCACACGCCCCCCCCCCCCGGCCAGCGCTCCCGGCACCCCCCGCCCCGTGGGACCCCCCCTGCGTTCGAGGGCCGGACCTATATCCAGGTCGGGATTTCTCCTCCAACGATGGACTCGTTTTTTTAAAAAGTTTAAATCGAGACCACCACGTCCCTCGGGTTCTTCCTTATGCTACGGGGGAGATGATTTATTCCCTGATTGTTAGCTGTGGATGATGGAGAGCGTGGTTTCGGTTTCATTATTTCAGTTGTCATATTTCAGAACTTCCTAAATATAGCTTTATTTTTCCAATCCTACAGCCTCACATCAAGATAAAAAGGTTTCTGTCAAAATCAAATGGCATGTCAATTTTAATGAGCAACGGAAAAATTAACAAATGTAACGTTCTAATCTAATTATGTTCTTTTGGAAAGCTTTCTGGAAATTGACTGCAGTCTGACTTGTCGAGCGTGGTCCCCTGAGGCGCAGTGACGAGGGTGAGGGACCCACCCCGGGACCCTCCCGGCCACTCCGATGGGGCCACCTTCGCCCTCCGTGGTCTCTCTGTCACTCTGGGAGACCGGCTGGTGTCGTAAACTTGCTCGAACTCCGGCGCACACGGGGAAGTAAACACCTGTCCGCGTACCCAGAAAGAGTCATGGCCTCACACCCAGAACCCAGAGCTGCTGGAAACTTCTAACGCATTATCTCCCAACAAAGGGAAACACCATTTTTTAAATAAGAGCTTTTTTTTTTTTTTTAAGCATGACACCTGTGCTTTCTAAGCCGCCAAGCAGGGCTCTGTGCGTCGTGGGAAGAGAACCCCCTCCGCCGTCTGGGAACCTGCTCGCCGCCCTGCGGTTTGGGAGCCGGGCCCGCCAGGCTGTGTGCAGCCTGGGTCCTGCCCCCAGGGACTCCAGGGAGGGACAGCCTTGCAGAGGAGGTGCCACGTGGGGCCCGTGCCGGCAGGTCGTGCCCGGTCCTGGCCGCTGTGTGCCGGGTCCGGGTGACAGGACATCTCAGCCGTGGCGCTGGCAGAAGAGCACCGTGACCCAGAGCACGGTGCATCCTCCTCCTCCTCTCCCCACCTCGCCTTTGCTTTGGTTCGATGGCGCTTTGACCGTGGGAGAGAGCGATGGCATTCATTAGTGCCACCAGTGTTACTCTGGGCTTCAGGGATAGTCCCAGCTCCTTCCCATAAAGATTTCACGGATTGGCTAAGAACAGGTCTCATCAAAATAAATAAAAAGTAAAGGCGAGAAAATAGAGGGGGAGAAATGCAAAGTGCAGTGCGGGAGAGAAGAGGAGGCCACAGCCATGCGCGTGAAGACGGAAGACGGACGGTTCAGACGAGCTGGAAATGACCTGCAAACAAAGCTGGCAGCATGGTCAGGACTTGTGTGGCGCCACACAGTCCAAGTCCGGCTGCTCTGACGTTCTCGTAGCTCTTGGAGCGTGGGTGGGTGCGGACCTTGCTTTTGTGTTTTGTTTTATAAACGCATGGCCCTGAGCCCTGGTTACTAAGGGTCGCAGACAGCCCACACGGTGCAGTCCCTGATGCGGGAGTTAGACATTACAGAAAAGTTCCCAACCGAGGCCGCAGCAGAAAGCGTTTCCTGGTGGAGTGTTCGGTTTTCACTTAATCTTTTCCTAATAAAGGTTTAATCCCAGAGACTGGATTTCATGCCCGCAGGGGAGGAATGGCCATTTTCAGGTGAGGCGTTCACATTTCATTCCTGAGACCCAGAGCCACGTTTTTAACCTCCTGTTGAGATCCTTTTTGATTGTTTAAACTTCAGAAGTCTGGAGATCTTAGAGATCAGGAAGATAAATTTACTTAGACGTGTACCACAATTCTTGTTCCTCATATGTTTTATGTTGCACCGTTTACGTATGCTTTAAATATCCAATGAATTGTAATAAATGGGAACTCATAATAGAGCTGGTAATGAAATGGATTATTCAGGTGATGCTGTTTTATTACGGTCTCATTATGGTTATATAATCCTTATTAAAGTCTGGATCAAAGATGAATTTCTCAGTGGAGGTGCTTCACAAGTACTTTAATAAATTCTATTCATTGCTCAATCCCTGGGTGAATATTGGTTTTTATAGTTCCATGCACGCGTGTTGTAGCATGGCATGGAATCTATCTATAGGAGATCTGTAGCATGAGTCCTTGGGAATTCGTGGCTTACTTTCAGAGCTTTTTGCCCTTACTCTATCTCCCTTTATTAGAAGGGGTGTTCACTGGGCGGAATGCGTTCGTAAGTATGACTTCCCACCTTAAGCTGCTGTGAAGGTTGCTCCCAGATGGCCCTTTCTTAGACTCTTGTTCTGACGCAGTCTGGGGTCCTCTGGCCAGGCAGAGTCATCGCTATGGGGAAGGGACGCAAGGACTCTGCACATGGTCCTCACCCTGCCTTCCCCAGAAGGAGCAGGCCAGGGAGAACGATGGGGGAGAGCCAGGGAGGCCTCCGGAAAACAGGCTGCAGTCGGAAGGCTGGGCTCGCAGGAGGCTCCTCCGGGAGTGTTTCGCGTCAGGAAACATGCGGCTCAGCGCCCCAGACCCGCGCTGGATGCAGGAGGCGGGGCTCGCACTGTGTGAGCGCTGTCTGAGAGCCGGTGACGGACGTCCTGCTTTCCGCATGGCCCAGCAGGAAGAGACAAACATCACGAGCGTCTCGCAGCCCTTCCGTCTTGTGGTGCCGTAGCCGCCAGCCCGGGGCTGTCCACGGCGCGGGTGCTGAATGCGTGTTCGAAAACTTGAACGGCTCCAGCAGCCTCCGTCGGGACAGTTGCCTGCCATGCTCATCGTTCATCTCCAGGCGCCTGTGTGGCGCCTCTTGGCGTGTGGACCAAGGGAAGCACAGGTCTTCGGGGGCTTGGAATTCCATACCCATTGCCGCTTTCTGAGTAGAGGGGATGGAACAGTAAGGGGCGCGCTGGATCCAGCCCGGGGAGTCTGAGTTCCAGGCCCAGGACTCACCAGTGGGGAGGCCTCCTCTGGCCTCAGTTTTCCCATCTGTGAAATGGGTATAGCAAAAGGACCCACGTCTGTTTGTTGTTAGGATTAAAAGTGTTGACATTAAAGTGCTAGAATTTCTGGCACCTGATGGTGTGTGTTATAAAACAGTTTGCTGGATTAACTTACTAAGCATACGTTCCTGCAAGGTGCCGGCGGGCCATCCCTGGGGCTGGGGAAGAGGGCAATGGGTACGGAATTCCAAGCCCTGGAAGACCTGTGTTTCCCTTGGTCCACATGTACGGGCGCCTGGAGAAGAACGATGAGCATGGCAGGTACCTGTCCCGACGGCAGCTGCTGGAGCCGTTCGTGTTCTCTAACACGCATTCAGCACCCGCGCCATGGACAGCCCCAGGCTGGCGGCTACGGCACCACAAGACGGAAGGGCTGCGAGTCCGTCCCATCCACGGGAAATGGAGCCACCTCCTGGTCCTGCCATGCAAGCCCTGCCCCACCACGTGCCACGTGTGGGCTGTGGCGGCCACGTGTGGGCTGTGGCGGCCACATGTGGGCTGTGGCAGCCACGTGTGGGCTGTGGCGGCCACACCAGCCAAGCCCCGGTGGGCAAGAGCCTCTGACGGGCTTTGAGGTGAGGCAGGGCCGGGCCTGCGGCCTGCGCACAAGCCCGGGTGGTGCTCTCCAAGTGCAGGCTGCAAAGTAGATATGGAAACTCGCTCCCGCCGGCATCAGCCGGGGGAGCACAGTGTTAGAAGCAGGATGTAGATAAACCTGCTTACTGGTACAGTGAGGATTGCCCGGGGGGTTGGCGTCTGCTCTTATCCCCTGCGCTGCTCAAGCGAGGACAGCGGAGGGGCTTCAGCCCTCGGTCGGGCTCGTCCGCTGTGGGAAGCGTCCGACTGTCTCACAGCAGCGACGCCACGGCCACCCCGGGCCCTTCGCCGTCCTAGGAAGAGATGCCGACAAACACGCGTGTGCGAGCAAGGCCCAGAATCCGCCACCCTCGATTCCCGACTGCACGTGAGGACATGTCCGTGACGTCACCCTGAGTCACAGCAGAGCGGGACCCCACAGGCCACTCCGCACGCAGGCACCCCTGTTCCGCGAGCCCCTGCAGCTGGGGCGTTTCTCGCTGTCCCCTGCCTGCAGGCAGGCCCAGGCCTGAACCAAACCAAGTGCTGGAGTCTCTGCTCTTACGCGGGCTTCACGCGGGGGGGGGGGGGGGGCGTCCCCTCCGAGGTGTTCGATGGCCCCGGCACCCCGATAAACGCGAGGCAGCGAACGTGGAAATGGAGCCGAGCATGGAATGAGCCTCGTTTGTTTCTGAGCCCAGAGACCCTACATCTGACCCCGGCCCCTCATGCCACCTGCCACACGCAGCCGTCGTTAGAAAGCCCCGCTCCACGCTACAGGTCAGTGAGAGTAAGTCCAGGCAGCGGAAGAACGCAGGTATGTGGAGGAGAGATGTAACCGGGAAAACACAGGAGCAGTGCAGGTGGCAAATCAGCACAGAAAATGCCCTACCGCCCCGGAATCGGTCGCAGCAAACCACGCACTTGCTGCTCTGCTCAGCAAACATCTTGAAGTCTGGGGCCTCGTTGAGCTCTGGGGAGACGCCCCCCCCCCCCCACTGTGCTAGAGGATCACAGGGGGCGACCTGGCAGCGTCGGTGGGTGGGAAACGTGGACAGGTTGGTTTTCTAAGCCGAATAACAGACTGCAGGCAGAACGGCACCCACGTGCCACAGCTCCTCGCGTCAGACGCCCGCACGGCGTAGCTGGGCTCTCCGCCCACGGTTTCCTGGGCTCCGGTCAAGGTGTGAGCGGGAGCTGTGGCTCGTGTCCGAGACTGGGGTCCACTTCCTGCTGGCCACGGGCCTCTTCTATGAGGATGCCAGCAGCGTGGAGCAGCGAGGGCCCCTGAGCGAGACGAGGCAACACAGAGGAGGAGGAGGAGGGGCACAGGTGGGGAGGGCCGAGGGGGTGATTTGGTGTGGCTGATGTCCAGGCTGGGGGCCACAGCAGCGCAGCCAGGGAGCAGCGGGTGAGCCCCGCCCCGCTGCTCTTAGGGTGTGTCTCCCAAGCCCTGCGTCAGAGGCAGTTCAGAAGCTGAGCCAGACACGGCTCGTTGTTCCCCCTGGGCAGGGGAGAGGTCAGTAGCCCAAGAGGGGCAGGCCGTCCACGGGACGGTTTACTCCCTCTGAAGAGCGGGAGGCCCCCGCCCACGGCAGGCCGGACAGAGGACGCCAGGGCCCCTCAGCAGGCCGAGCCCAGGTCCTCATGGGCGGCCCCGTGGCCGTGGGGCCTGCGGCGGGGGCGCAGGGGGCTCTGCAGACCTGGCGTGTGCAGGGGGTGCAGGCAGAGGCGTTTGGAACCAAAGATGCTTCCGGAAGATTACCCCTGTGCAACGAGAAAGGAGGGTCTGGGTTCTGTCCGGGCCTCCCGATTCCCACACGCACGTCTGGCCGCGCTGCCCGCCGAAGCCGGCTTCCGGAGGTGGATCTTGCTGCTCCCCCCAATTCAGACGGGGCCCGCGTCTGCGTGTTCGGGGGACACGCGGGCTGAGCTGCCGCGCCGGCGTGTGCGACGGGAGGCAGGCGTGAGATGGCATAACTCAGCATCTATCTGAAATCATTGTTTTAATCTCACACTCGAATATCATCATTTAATTTGTACATTCAGCTGGAAATATTGGTTTTGGGAGGCATTTATTCTGTGCATTATGTAAAATTCTATTTGTACTCCGCTATGGAAATATTACTTTGTGGCTTAAAGTATGGTTGAGATTGTTCCATTTTTTCTTCTCACGTCCCCTGCGGATGGCGGGGGGTGCACAGGATTGGCTGGGGGGCTGGGGCTGGGAGGGAGGGGGCTGGGAGGGCAGCACAGGTGGGGGGAGGGCAGTTTGCAAGGACGCGGGAACCACGGAGGCAGCTCCTAAGTGGGGCAGGAGAAACCCTCAGACCCCCCTGCCAGCTGCCCACGAGACCTCGGTCCCCCAGGGGGCCCGGCTGCCAGGCTGGGCCTGGACGCAGCTAGTGAGAAAACGGCCCCATGAGGGAAGGGAGAGAGGGAGGCGGGGAGGGGAGGAAGGCCTCGCCCAGAAAGAGCAGGGCACGCGGGCGACTCCCTGTGTCCTGTCTTACAAAAAATGATCTTCGCAGTGATTACGGACGGAGGGGAAGGAGGAGACACTCGTGGGCTTTGACGGTCCACAAATGGAGCAGGGCCCCCCCTTCTAACACGCCCCAGCCCGGCTAAGGCCACGCCCCAGCACAGCAGAGGAAACAACAGTGACCCTGAGATGCAGTCTGTCCCAAAGTATGTAATTAGGACATGTGACCACAGAATCGCATGCATGTACATACGTGTGTGTGCGTGTGCCTACAACACAGTCACACAGAAACGTCCGGAGACATCGTTGTTCACCCCGTCTGGGAGGGGTGCCCGCGTGGGTGGGGAGAGGCCGGGATGCGCGGATCGCCCCGCACCGCTAGTACAAGTGGCAGCCGCAGGGTGCCTCGCTCTGGAGACTGCAGCCATGTGGGAAAGTATCCGTGCCAGGCTTGAGCCTCGTGTGAAGCGGGAGACGGCAGGCGCTCGGAGGGAGATACCTGGAATTCCATGTCTAATTCCCGTAACATGCCCTCCGCAGTAATCGCCGGGAGGGCCGGCTGCCTTCCGTCACGTGAGCCCGGCTGCTGGCCTCGGGGTTCGGTTCAGTTCCAAGCTCTTCGCAAGAGCATTCAATGTCCCTGGGGAAGTGTTGGGTGGGCGCCCCGGGTGAGGTCCCTGTCCCAAGGAAGATCTTGCAAAGCCACCGCGGACGAGCGGTGACAACTCAAAGGGACTGTCGAGAGATTTTTCTGTTTCTAATATCTGACTTTAGGATAAAGTTTTCTAGGGCTTTGAGGGACTCCAGGTGGTAAAGCGGGTGCCAGTTTATTTCATGTGCTATGTCCTGGGGGGTTCAGTGGCTCCAGGTATGCTGGCCAGAGCTGCTCCCTGAGGTCAGGGGTCAAACGAAAAGGCCATTTGGGTAAAACCACCCCCGCAGCTCCCTCCCCGAGCTCTGGAAGCCGGTGTCTCCTTGAGTTTCCTCCCCAGCATGCTCATCACAACCCGTCAGAAACAGAAGAGCGGGCGGGAGGAGAGATTGGACGATTCCCCATCGCTAACTAAAATAGCTTATTAGCTGCTGTTTTACCCGTGTGCCCAGAAACTTCCAGAAGGGAACTCTGAGTGTCTCTTCCACGCCTCTCCAGAAAATTAGAACTAAACACCGTCATCATCACGATCCATAATTCCGGGTCACCCGCCGTCCCCCTGCGTGTGAGCAGCTGCGTGGAGGATGCGTGTGGCAGTCGTGGCACCGGGAGAGGAACGACGGGGGCCCAGGCCCCGTCTCCAGCAGGGCTCAGACCCCCCGGGAGTGGCCACGGGCAGCTCTGGCCTGGTGGCCGGAGGCCTCTGCTGCTTCCTGGGTTGTGTTGACCACGTGGGGGGGGGGCGCTTCTGTTTTTAGCCATCACCCTGGGCAATTTTGTATCTGTAAAAAAAAATTCAGTAGAGCTTTGAAAAGTAACGTGGCCTAAGAAACACTGGGGTGCTCACCATGCAGAACTGGCAGATGTTAGTATTTTATCACGTTAGCTCCAGATTCTTAAAGGAAGTAAGACTATGTTAGGGAAAGGGTAGCGTTCCCCACGTCCCTTCCTTCCCCAGAGACAACCTGTGGGCCGTGGCATCTCTTCACCCGCGTGGTGTCCTTCCGCCGTGCCGTGTGTGCAGGGAAGTTGTGCGAGGATTCCGTGTGGGCTTATTTAAACCGTGTAAATGGCGTCATTAGTATCGTTCCAGAAGGGGCCTAGTTTGTGACTGAACGCTGCGGATCTGAGTCTCTGTGCGCCAGTGCACATCACGCTCCTGCAGCTCAGCGCAGCCAGGGTGACCCTCTGAGCAGGGGCCGGGCGGCGTGGCCCTCGTGACATCCCACACCCTGCCCGCCTCCACCTTCCCTCAGGGCAGCGGGAGGGTCGCCCCTCGGAGTCAGGCGTGACCCTGCGGCTTGCACAGGGCAACAGAACGCGGGTGGGCGTGGTGCATGTCCGCCGAGATCACTCCGGGCCTCTCTCTCGGGGAAAACCCACGAAATCGAAGCAGCCGGGAGGAGGGCTGAGCCCACCCCCAGAGGGAAGCAGGTCTGGGGGCTGCCTTGGCCCCACCAGACTCCGCCTCGGTGGGGAGTGAGGCTCGGCCGGGCCACCGAGGGGGTGAGCGGACTGGCCGTCGGTGCAGCCAGACACGATTTTCCATCATGATCAGCGTGCAATCAGTGAGACCTTATGTGGTCTCCCAGCTCACATGGCCACGGCTCTCTAAAGCTGTCATCCCCAACCCCCGGGCCACAGACAGGTACCGGTCTGTGGGCTGTTAGGAACCGGGCCGCACAGCAGGAGGTGAGTGGCGGGTGAGCGAGCGAAGCTTCGTCTGTGTCTACAGCCGCTCCCCACCGCTCGCATCACCGCCCGAGCTCCCCTCCTGCCGGATCGGGGCAGCATTAGATTCTGCATTGCGGTGAGTTGCATGATGATGTCCTTATCTACTACAGTGTAATAACGATGGAATTAAAGTGCGCGATAAATGGGATGCGCTTGAATCATCCCAAAACCATCCCCCGCCCCCAGTCCAAGGAAAAATTCTCTTCCAAGAAACTGGTCCCCGGTGCCAGAAATGTTGGGGACGGCTGCTCTGAAGTGGCTTCCTGGACATGCTAGGCCAGGGCAGGTGCATGGTGGACCTCCCCGGCCTATGGCAGGGTCTTCCCTCCACCTCCCCCCAGCGCTTGGCGGTGTAGACGCTGCGTGTTTCCAGTCTGAGGAGTGTGAAGTCAGTTATTTCATTGCTTTAATTTGCAGTAGATACACTCTTCATAGACGCAGTGTAAGTTATGAGGTTCTGAAATATTACAGTTTTCTATGATCATTGAAAGTGACGACCCTTGTAATGGACAAATATGTTAATATTTTGCCCGATGTTAGGGAACTTTTTATAAGAAAAACAAAAAGTCTTTTATGGCCGAGTAATCTTTTGGAAACACGTGGGGGAATATTCGTAAGTGGAAAATGCAGGCAGGGTTTTCTGTTCCTGTTAATAAATAACTCCTCCATCGTTGTGTTTGGTGAGAGTGGGTTGTCACAGGTGGAAGCTGGGGTGTAGGGATGGGAGCATTGGAAGTGGGTGACGTGACTCCTGTCGACGGTGTCTGAAGTTCCCCTGATGCAGAAAAGTGACAGTTTCTCTTGCTAGTGAAAGTTTGGATGGAGGTGTTTGGTGGAGTGATAAAGATGTTGCTAAATTCACGAATGTCACTTAGCTCTGCTAATTTCTCAACCTTAATAGGATTCATTTGTCACTTACGACATTGCCAAACCAAGCCTTATTTCCTTTCTAGTGTCAGCTATAAGACTTTTAGAAAAAATTTAAAAAAGAAAAAAAGACAAGGTTGATGGCACCTCTGTGATCTGTTTGTGGAGCGGAGACAAGGGCTGGGAGAGGCGGGCAAAGGTGGTGGACGTGGACGGCCAGGTCACTGCACCAGTCGCGGGAGCGGGCTTTAAGGCTCTGTTTTCTTAGGTGGGTGTGTTACCCGCACCCCCGCAAGTGTAAACCAGCCTCATCTAAGGCCTGTCACTGAGGCGGCACCTGTCTTGCCCTGGGGCCCTGAGGGAAGCCCCAGAAAACCGCCCCTCCAGGCTGGCACCCACAGCAGCCACTTCCAGGAAACTTCTCTCCACTCAGATTGCTGGGGGCATCTCCAACCCTGACCCAGGTTCTTCTGTCCTGCAAAGAAACGTCCTCCGCCCCTACGGCAACGTGGCCATGCGACCCCAGGGCCCCACACCCGGTCCCGGCCGCGCCCGGCCCCGGGGGCCATGTAGGTCTCTTTAGATCCTGGTTCCAAGGACGGTTCTGACCCCTCCCCCCAGGGACCTTGGCAATGCCCGGGGGGTGGGGCTGCTGCTGGCGTTCATGGGTGGGGGCCAGGGACCCTGCCCACGCCTTCAGGACACAGGGCAGCCTCACGACAGAACCGTCCGGCTCCGAATGTCGCCAGCACAGAGGTGCACGGCTTTCCCAGAAGGAGGGTGTGACTTTGGCGTCGGCTCCGTGAACCTTCTCTGCAGGAGCCAGAGGCGGGAGGAGGCTCGTGGGTGGGCGTGTCAGGGATGAAGGCCACACGCGTGACGGCAGCCCCCAGCGAAGACCCTTCCTGGGTCTCTGCGTTGGCGGAGCTGAGACCACATCTTGGCGGCCCGGTTGGGGGCACACAGGGATGCCCGGCCCCACGTGTCCGGTCCTGGCCTCACTGCCAGTGGGTGGCCACGCTCCGCCTCCCGCCAGGAGGACGGGCGGGACAGTTTCGGAGGAGGAAGTTGGAGAACAGCCCCAGGGGAATAGGATGAGGTCGGGGCCCAGAGTCTCGCTCACCAATAATTTGCTCGTGGAAATCGCCCGGTCTCCGCCCTGGAGGAAGGAAGTTGTTCGTAAGTTGCAGAACTTTCCGGATAGGGACGGGACGTACTACTGGGGTCTCGGGAGGGGAAATCAAGCTCGTGTTGAGAAATTAAATGCACAGATGAACAAGTAGAGTCAACTAGCAACTGAGTCTCCCGCAGGCCTTGGGGGCCCCTGGCGGGCGCAGAGGGTCAGGGGTCTGCCTGCAGTCTCAGGGACAGCGTGGCCGCCAGTCACCCCCTCGTGTCCCCTGTGTCTCCTGCCGTTGACTGTGGGTCTGGGGGGGACACTGCCCCCTTGTCCTCTGCACCCCCAGGGCCACGTGCATGGCCGGCGTCCCCGGACGCTTTCAAACACTTCGGCCATTTAGACTTTGGTCTAAAGAACCGTGTGCAGTAAGAATGTTCCAGAGCATTTGCTGCTGCAGACAGGAACAGGAGCAGAGTCTCTCACCACCCGAAGCCAGGCTTCCCGGCTGCCGAAGCAGCTAGAATCGTTTCTCCGGTTGGCCCACCTGCACGGACACGTGTCCACATGTGCACATACGTACATGCGTGAACACATGCATGCACACGTAGAATGGCACCTCGTGGGACGCTCTAGGGGACGCCGTCAGTGCATGTGCACGTCTGTGCCAAGCAGTCTCCCGGCTCAGAGAAAGCTTCAGGCAAACGCTTGTGAAATACATGAGAACGAGGCTGCGGTTTGCAGTCAGGGCGTGACCTCCTTGCAGGGTTCCCCTGCCACGTCTGGGTACGGCTCCGGGCCCTGCACCCGTGCCGAGGAGCGAGGCTGCACGAGCGGCGGGAAACCCCCAGCGCCGCGTAGTTGGCGGCCAGAGGGCCGGTTTCACAGCAGGACGTCGGGACTCAGAGCCGGACTTGGGGGAGGGCGCGGGGTGTGTGGGGGGCTCCAGGCTGAGGCCGGCGCAGGCGGGGGGCAGACGGAGGGCAGGAAGGGGGCCCTGCCTGGAAGGAAGAAGCCCGGGAAACCTGAGGAAGGGGGCGAAGAGATGAGGAGGGAGGAGAGGCGCAGATGTGTTCGTTCCAGATGCAGAGATTAATCCCTCCCCATTACATACAGCTCTAGCATATTTTAAAATTAAGTATTAAACTATCAAGTGAAGTTCTCGAGGCAACATTTTATTCAAATGAATTGCGTTTTAGTGGCTTAAAACATTATTAAAAAATTAAAGCGTGTTTGCAGAAACTTAAATTCTCAGGGTGCAGCAAATAAATTGCCTCTAAAAGCACCCGTTTTTAAGCAATTCGGAAATTAGGGGCTCGTGATTACACAGCCCAACCCCGGAGGATTTTAAAGAACAGGTAACCGGTATGCCGCGACACTTATTCTTCTAGAAAGAAAAGGCACAGATTAGGAAATGAAGAAAGGAGGGATTGGAGTATTACAGGAATTGGCAGGTGATTGGAATATTGTCATGGAACCGGTGGGTAAAGAGGGCTCGTTCGGGGAAATGAATCGGGAAGATTACGGAGCGGAACCTTCAGGGAGCAGGAGCTGAGTATTAATATCTTGTTACGGGAAATTGCAGGTGGCCGCAGCTCTCTGGGGACAGACGGTGGGAGGCGTCGCGGGTGGAGGCAGGTGGGATTGTTCCCTTACCACCCGTGGCTCTGCAAGTGCGTCTCGCCCCAGAGATGGGCAGCGTCACTCGTTGCTCTGTGGCACGCGGCGAGGAGCCGTGTTCCCGTGTTCCCCGTCTGAGAAACAGCACTGTGACCCCAGGCTGAGCCGAGAGCCAGAGCGGGGGCGGATACAGACCCTGCCGCCGCCCCAGCTGCTCCCGGCCACACCAGCCCCGCTGAAGACGGTGCCTTCTCCACTGTGACCACGCGGGTCGGAGCTGTGAACTTTTCAGATTGGGTCTCCCTGCCACCTGTCCTGTGCGGGTCCCAAAGCTGCACTGCTGTTGCCGTGTCACACTCCACACATAGATGTGCGCAGTCGGGATCCTGAGACACGTTCCCTCCGAGAGGAGTGACGTGCCCAGGGCTGTGAGCTTTCCTCTGAAGACAGAGCTAGGACATATCTGCAAACCACCAGCTTCTTTCTTCCTGTTGCTCTCGGGTGGTTCCTTTAGGGTCAAGGCCTGGTTTCCATTTTCTTCTGAGCCGCATCTTCCTTGCACCCCCACCTCCAGTAGCAGCCAGTGGAGATGAGCTGTTTCTGGCTCGAGGGTGTGGCAAGCGGGTATGGCTCACAGGTGTGGCAAGCAGGTGTGTGGCAAGCAGGTGTGGCGAGTGGGTGTGGCTCACAGGTGTGGCGAGTGGGTGTGGTGAGTGGGTGTGGCTCACAGGTGTGGCGAGTGGGTGTGGCTCACAGGTGTGAGTGGGTGTGGCTCACAGGTGTGGCGAGTGGGTGTGGCTCACAGGTGTGGCGAGTGGGTGTGGCAAGCAGGTGTGGCGAGCAGGTGTTGTGAGCAGGTGGTGCAGGCTCTGGTGGGGCAAAGGCTCAGAACCAGGTGGCTGTACTTGCAGCAGCAACCGGGATCCTAGAGCCCAGTCCCTACTCTCTCTTGATGCTTCAAGAGGCGTGTGCATATTCGAGGGCACCCGGTGCTGGAGAACCCGGAAGGAGCCCTTCCCTGTGGGGCCCAGGAGTCTGGAGAGGGCGTCGGCCAGAGAAGCCCGGTCGTCTGTGACAGGTGATAGAGCAGACTCCTCGGGGGCTGCCTGGAAGGTGCAGGCTCGGAGCTGCAGCAGGCGGGGGACCCTGCAGAGCAGGGGAAACACTGCGGATAGGTTATGTGTGTGTGTTCGTGTGTGTGCACATGTATGTCTACGGACACCTGTGTACATGCACATCTATATGCACATGTGTGTTTGTATATGTGCTATATGCATATGTATATGTGGGCTTAAGTTAATATGTTTGTACAGGTATGTGTGTGCATTCATGTACATATGTTTGTGTACTTAGGCACATATGTGCATCAATGTGCACGTATTTATGTGGCTATGTACATGTGTGCACATGGAAAATGTATATGAAGGTGCCTTCCCAGTACAACCTGTGTGTGCATGTCTGTGCACACCTGTGTGCAGGTGTGAACATGTGTGTGCTTGCATCTGTATACAAGCCGCGTGCTCATAGGAGTGCTCTTCCGTGTGAGCTACACGCGCGTTTGTCTGGCGTGTCTGCGTGTGCACAGGTGCACGGGTGGAGGCTGCCCGTGCAGCACCGGTCGTCTGCTGCTGCTGCTTTGCTTGTTCCTGAGCCCCAGTGGCCTGTGAGGGCCGCGCCCACGCGAGTGTGTGCAGGTGGCTTCGCCAGAAAGATTCCTCTTCCCACCGTGGCGAGGAAGCGCCGAGGCTGCAGGGCGCTTGGCCGTCAGTGGAGATGGGGGCCGGGGGCGGCCTGGGCACCCGCCTCAGCTCTGGCCTCAGCGGGGCGTGAAGCGGGCTGACCCTGTTGGGGTGGGCCGGGCTGACCTGCGGCCGGGGCAGGACGCCGTGGGGGGGGCTCGTCCTCCCCGCCGCCCCCGAGTGCAGCCGGGTCTGTTTGCCCGACGTCCTGGCCGCCTGGAGGAGATGCAGCCGCCTCTCGTCTTTCTGCTGTATCCACCTCGGCGCCGTCTGTGCAGAGGCTGGGACGGGTCGATGTGATGGATCGACAATCACACCCTTCACTCGGAACTCCCCCGAGACAGCGATTCCGATCGGGATGGATCGGACCCGCGCGGAGAGTTAGGGGCTCATTGGAGGGGCGGAGCACATTCCTTTATCACATTACGTTTATTTAAATTATGAAGAACGTTCATTCTTAGAAACAATGCACGCCCCCCTTAAGGCACCAGCAGCACCGCTCCAGGAAATGCAACACAGTCCCGTCTCTAACGGCATTCACACGGTGTGCAGTTGTGCGACAGCTTGATGCCGTTGTGCCTTCCCGTGGGGACAGCCATGAAGATGGATTACACATTGGAAGTGGCGTCAGAGAAAAATCCCGCATCACGTGTGTCCAAGCTCGGAGCTACACCCCCCTCGTTCTGCCGCACCCCGGTGGGGGACCCACGGGAACACGGGCTCCCGGCCTGTCTGTGGGCGAGCACGTGTGACCACGTAAGCACGCCTGGGGCGGCTCGAGCTGTGGGCAGGAACGTGCATCTGGGGTCAGTGTCTGCAGACCTGGGTCTTTCTGGGACACAGACCCGAGGGCCGGGGGCCTGGGCAGGTGCGGCTGTGCCCCTGCGGGCTGCGGGCCTGGGCAGGTGCGGCTGTGCCCCTGCGGGTGCCCGTGTCTCTGCCGCCAGGATCCAGCGCACAGTGGAGAATCCCTCAGTGCTGCCTGCGGTGGAGAAGGAAGAAGTCACGGCGGGAGGCCCCAGGGGTGGGCGCGGTGACCGTCCTCCGTGCAGAGACACTGTTTGACAGTCGTCACAGCACACCTGGGCATCTGCGCAGACTTTCACTGAATAGAAGACGGGTCTTTAAAGAGAAAGGGCCAGAGTCCCCCAGATGTGAACTGGGTGTTTTTCTTAACTGAGCACACATGGCCCGCGGGAGGCCTCTTCTCCGTCACACGGCCCTGCCGCGGCCGAACGTCCCCAATTTCCGCGGCCTCCTCTCTGGCAACGCGCTGTCTGCAGCCCGCGCCCCAAACCCACTTATTGCAGAGGCCACTCACGCGCGCAGCCCACCTGTGTCTCGGATGCCCTCAGCGGCAGTCCCCAGCGCTCTGCCCCCAGGGCAGGTGGCCGAGCTTGTCCTCTGGGCTGTCCCAGGGGAGGAGGGTGCAGCACCGGGAGCCGTGGCGGCCCGTCCTCCCGGCACTGTGCAGCCAGCTCCTTGGGGCAGCCCCGTCCCGGCCTCAGTTTGGGGCCTGATGAATAGAAATGTCAGTGGAAATTGATTTTCAATTTAATCCAAAGAGAAATTTATCTCTGGGGCTTTCCCAGGGTGAGGTCATCCCTTGATAGTCAGTGAGAATCTGATTAAGTTTTAACCTTCCCGTTGGGCGTTTCCGGGAGCCGCGTGCATGGGCGAGCAGGCGTCCCGAGAACCGTGAGCTCCCAGCGAAAGGTCGGGACGGCTCCGGAGGAGAGGGCTCTGCGATCCGAACGGAAATGTCTTCCGTAAAGGACCAGAGAGTAAGTACTGCGGCCGCACGAGCGCTGTCGCGATGACCCGACACTGCCCACGAGGCAGCCACCACGGCGAGTGCGCAGGTGGGAGTGGCCGCCCTCCTGCGGGACGGGTCACGGAGCCAGGTGGCCCATGCCATGGGGCTTGGGGGTTTGTGGACCGGCGGTCGATCCAAGGGGCTCTCGGGTCTGGCACGACTTTGAGACAAAAGCAAAAGCAAATTGGAAATTGAAACAAAAGCAAAAGCATCACACAAAAGCAAACTGGATTCCGAGGTTGCCGTCGAGTGGGAAGCAAATCCGGGCACGCCGGCCCCGGTCTGCTCACCGTAGACGCTGTTCCGTGTCAACTGAGGAGCAGCATGACGGCGGCGGCTCGGATGGCTTAAGGGAATGGGAAGAGAGAAGATCCGTGAGCAAAATCGCTGCTCTCTTGCAGTCCTGCTCCAAATCGCGTCTTTGTTTCAGCAGCCCCGCCATGCTCTTCGGACACGCTTGGGCTCCAGGGCACGGGAGCCACTGAGCTCCTGCCGGCTGTTTGGGGCTGTCTCAGACGGGCGGCTCTGCGGGAACCCTCAAGGTCTTGTTAACAGCGTTAACGTGCATCTACCTGCGCTTTAATCACGCAAAGACAAACGCGGGCCATTCCATGCTGCCGAAGCATCGCGGATCCCAGTTACGCGCCGACTGCGTAGCTCTGGACTCGGGAATGAGGCCCCCGAGATCCATTAGCTGTGCGCGGCGCCGTCGCTAAATGAACGGCTGTATTATTGTCAAGGTAATTCAAAACAAATTTCCAGCTGTGACAATAAAATGGCTCTCGTAGTAGGCTGGGGCTGGTGCTGAGATTGCAGGTCGGAATGAGAACGGTTACGCTCTCCAGTTGGAATTTTGGCGTCTAATTTTACTGACTCGTTTTCATTAAATTCTGAACAAGTTTTTTGCTAATGTGATAATATCAGACTTGGGCAAATGGTGATTGTTGGTTAAAAATGAAACGGTATCTCTCTCACCCCACTTAGCTGGTGGTGGCTTTCGGTCTGAGACGACATGATTCTCCTCTGTGTCCAAGAGAAGGGAGAAGACCCGATGGTTCATATTAGGAACCGTGCCCATGGGGGAGTTGTCCCCAATCTAGGTCTGTCCTTGTGGAGCCTCACGGTGGCGGCAGATTGTGCCTAAACCCGTCTCCACTCCCCTTGCACTTGTTCGACGCCGTCATCGCCGTGGAGAAGTCCATGTAGGGCAGAAGGGGCAGAAGTGTAGTAACCTCTTAAATCCTCTTAAATCCGTTCTCTTGTTTCTAATGCTAAAGGGACAGAAGGGAGAATTTCACGACTCTCTGAGGTTGGTGGCTGTCCTCTGTCCCCACACCGGACCGCGGCCCCTGCGCCTCCTCCCCTCCGCACGGTGCCCCGCCCAGCGCAGCAGAGCTCAGCGGGCGTGTGGCGAGTGAGCGAAGGAAGTGGGTGTAGTGACAGTGTTTGGGGAGACTCCGAGAGCGCCGTGATGGCAGCACCAAGAAAATGTCCCCAAGGGCACTGCACGTCCTCTGCCTGTGCCCACCTCCGTCACCAGAAGCCGGCCCCCGCCATGGTCACCCCAAGCCACTGCCACGCTTACTGGGCATCCGCTGTCCGTGGTGCTGGAGGCGCAGGTCCCCCAGGTCTGCAGCCACCGGAGCATTTTATCGCAGTCTAGCCGTGCCATTTGGTTGCCGCTGTCTGTGGCCGCTTTGGGCTAAAGTGGCAGAGCTGAGCAGCGACGGAGACGGATGTAGCAGCAAAGCTGAAAACACTGACTCTCCGGTCCTTCACGGAAACGTCTGCTGACCCGTGGGTCACACGGGCAGGAAGGATCGACAGGCAAACCTGCAGGTACACGAGGTCCTTCCTGTGCCGGGAGTCAGCCCTTCTCTGGGCGCCAGCGGCCGACGCTGCCTTCCTCGGGGCAGTGGCCGTGACCAGGATGGAGGCGATGCCGTCTGGGAGTCGGGACCCCCGTGGCTCCCCGAGCGAGAGGGGTGCGTCTGTGTGTGGCGCCGGCCGGTGGCTTCTCCGAGCCTCAGGGCAACCGGTGCCTGGGGAACCAGAGGTCTCCCTGGTGCGGCCTCTGTCCATCCCGGACCGGCAGGTCCCAGCGGGTCGGAGCACGGGGCAGCCTTGCTGGGGCAGCCACCGGGCCTGCCGAGGGAAGGGCCCCGCGGTGCTGCCATTTGGACCTGCCTTTGGGCAGTGCAGAGCCGCGAGGAATCTGCTCTGGCTGTTCCCACCTCGACGTGGGATTAGTGCTCTGATTTATTGTTTTAATTAAGGGCTTTTAAGCTTTAATTTAAAAATTTAAATAAGCCACCTTTACATGTAAATCGTGGGTAAGTGAATTATCGCACGTTAGCAGATGCAGCTGTCGCGTGATGTCCGGGCGCGCCTTGTCCGGGACCCGGGTCCCTGAATCCGCCCTGCTCCCGACACCCGAGGGGGTCTTGGCTCACGGGGGAGGGGTCCGTGGGGAGCGAGTGGCTCCTACTTGCTCCGGCTGTTTCCCTCTGCACCGGGCGCGGCCTTTGGTGACCTGTGAAACCCAGACCTGGGCTCTGGGGAACTCAGCGCTGCTGGTGGAGGCTCCGCTTGTGTTTCCGGAGCCTTCTTGCTGGCTCCAGGAGAGCGGGGTGGAAGGGGCTGTTTTCCAAAGGTGGACCCCGCTGGGTGAGGAATCAGCTTCCGGTTCTGCCGCTAACAGAGGGGCCCTGTGGGTCCGAGGGCGGGGCGGCCGTGGAATCTGCCTCCAGCCCGAGGCCCTGCCTGCCTGCTCATGGGGTGCCCGCCGTCAGCGTCAGGAGACATTTGCTCCTGGTCCTTCTCTTCCTGTGAGGCCACATGTTCACACTCGGCGAGGGCTGGCGGGGCGGGGGTGCTGCTCTGGGGCCTAACGTGAAGCAGAGCCTGTCACTGCCCATGGGGCTTAGAGCCGGGGCCGTCACCTGCCATGCCGCAGGTCCTGCGGCCTCCCAGCCCCTCACCTCCTCGGGTGGCTGCGGTGATTAAATGAGAGATGGGGAGTTTTCAGAACACGGCCTGGCACACAGTAGGTGCTCAGCTAATGTGGCTCTGCCGTCTTGTCTGATGGCCATTTTTCACTCTTATGGGGAAATAATTTCAGATTTAGAGGAGTAGCGAGCATAGGTCAAAGAAATCTGTTATTTTTTCACCGACCCTACACCTGTTATTTCCTTGTGTCCACGCAGGGTGGGTCCTGCATTCTCTCCCTCTCCCCGTCTCTGTCTCACTATCTCTGTCCGTATCTGTCTCGCTGTCTCTGTCCGTCTGTCTCTTATCCATTTCTGTTTCTCTGTCTCTGTCGTCTTTCTTAAAATACAAACAATATTTTTCCCCAATCATTTGAGAATTATTTATAGCTATCTCACCTTTCACCGCTAGTTACCTCGGGGCATATTCCCTAAGAACAGGAGATCCCTCACCGAACCACGGCACGGTTACTAAAGTCAGGACACGTATGACGATTCCAGACTCACATCCATCCCACGTGTCCCAGGTTTGCCCGTTTTCCCCGATAACGTCCTCTGTGGCCACCCCCCCCCAATCAGGACACCACCCACAATCAGTCCCTGCACTCATTGTCCCGCCTCTAGCGGCGTCCCTCTGGAACATTCCTAGGCTTCCTTTGTCTTGCTAGACACGAATGCTCTGGAGCAGCACGGCCTGGTTCTGCAGGGTGAGGCCTCCGTGGGTTCTGGTGCTGTTTTCTGACGAAGCTGCTCTTGTTTGCATCAATGCTATCGTTGCAGACCTGGGGCTCTCAGCCTAGAAGGCCAAGGCCATTTTCCAGGTAAAACACGAGTGGCTTTAACTAGCAGGTCCTCTCTCAGCGCCGGATTTATGCTGCTTGTTGCCTGCTACAGCGAGACGAGTGGTTACTATGGTGCTTTTACGCATCAGGAGTTATTGGCAAAACAAGCCGCTATCTCTAAAATAAATGCAGCAAAACAGTGATAGACGCCCAGGGCCTGCCACGGGGCAAAAGGGGCGTTGCAAAAGGTTCCAGAGAAGGCATGATGCGGCCATCATTCTGCTTTAACGAGCAGGCCTCGCCCAGTCTGTGTCCAGCAGGAGAAGCAGTTTGTGTACATGTGTGTACTGGTGTGTTAGGGTCAGGGTTAGGGTTAACCCTCATGCAGTCTGTGTCCAACAGGAGAAGTAGTTTGTGTACATGTGTGTACAGGTGTGTTAGGGTCAGGGTCAGGATTAAGGTTAACCCTCATGCAGTCTGTGTCCAGCAGGAGAAGTAGTTTGTGTACATGTGTGTACAGGTGTGTTAGGGTCAGGGTCAGGGTTAGGGTTAACCCTCATGCAGTCTGTGTCCAGCAGGAGAAGTAGTTTGTGTACATGTGTGTACTGGTGTGTTAGGGTCAGGGTCAGGATTAAGGTTAACCCTTATGCAGTCTGTGTCCAGCAGGAGAAGCAGTTTGTGTACACGTGTGTACTGGTGTGTTAGGGTCAGGATCAGGGTTAGGGTTAACCCTCATGCAGTCTGTGTCCAGCAGGAGAAGCAGTTTGTGTACATGTGTGTACTGGTGTGTTAGGGTCAGGGTCAGGGTTAGAGTTAACCCTCATGCAGTCTGTGTCCAGCAGGAGAAGCAGTTTGTGTACATGTGTGTACAGGTGTGTTAGGGTCAGGGTCAGGGTTAGGGTTAACCCTCATGCATTCTGTGGTCTAACAGGAGAAGCAGTTTGTGTACATGTGTGTACTGGTGTGTTAGGGTCAGGATCAGGGTTAGGGTTAACCCTCATGCAGTCTGTGTCCAGCAGGAGAAGCAGTTTGTGTACATGTGTGTACTGGTGTGTTAGGGTCAGGGTCAGGGTTAAGGTTAACCCTCATGCAGTCTGTGTCCAGCAGGAGAAACAGTTGGTGTACACGTGTGTACAGGTGTGTTAGGGTCAGGATCAGTGTTAAGGTTAACCCTCATGCAGTCTGTGTCCAGCAGGAGAAGCAGTTTGTGTACACGTGTGTACAGGTGTGTTAGGGTCAGGGTCAGGGTTAGGGTTAACCCTCACGCAGTCTGTGTCCAGCAGGAGAAGCAGTTTGTATGCACGTGTGTACAGGTGTGTTAGGGCCAGGGTCAGGGTTAGGGTTAACCCTCACGCAGTCCGTGTCCAGCAGGAGAAGCAGTTTGTATGCACGTGTGTACAGGTCTGTTAGGGTCAGGGTCAGGGTTAGGGTTAATTGCTGCCTCGGGCTTGATCTGTGTCGCGTCCTTCCAGAAGCTCGGACCTCCGGGGCAGCCCTTTCCCGGGGTCCCCTTTGCAGGTCAGGTCTCACCCTTGCCCGGAACCCTCCCTCGGGGCAGAGAGCCCCTGGGGGTGGGGGCGGGGTCCTCTTTCACCTGCACCGCAGACCCAGGTGAGGGCACTGAGGCACATGGGACCCACCCGCTTCCTGCAGGGGAAGGTCCCGGTTCCACACGGCTCCTGACTGCTCTGCACCCGTGACTCACTTTGGCATTTGGCTTGAGCTTTGCTCCTTTCAGAGACTAAAGTTGAGAACGTGATGGTTTTCCTGGACACGTCACCTGGCTGGCATTTCAGGAGCAGAAAGAGCATCGCTGTTATTAACCCCCGGCCAGGACGGACGGTACCTGGAACTTAGGTTTGGAGAGGGGTCTTGGGACATAACCACAACCCCATGGGGTCGCTCTGGATGTGCCTGATGGGGGAGGCATCCCCATGGTCACATGACAAGCATGGCCACCCCCAGGGCAATGCAGGGAGCCACTGGCCCACGCCCCCCGCTAATACTCTCTGGCCCTGTTGCCCCACCGAGAGGCTTGTGCTGGAGTCAGGGACCCACCCTGCACCCAGGGACTGCCCGTGCCGCTGATAGCACCAGGGGATGTGGCAGTAGCCGGCGTGCTGGGCCCTCCTGTGGCAGATTCCATCACACGGCAGCTGTGGCTGTGTACGCAACTGTGCACAGACGCGATCCGATAAACTCAAACACGGGACAGGTTGGGGGAGAGCTGGTGCTGGCTCCATCATCTCGGGGCCCTGCTGGGGCTCCTCGGCCCCCTCCCCACTGGGTAAACAGCGGCACCAGGTCGTAACCATGGCAGCGCCTGAGCGGGATCATGGCACAGCGAGGACCCGAGGTGTGCCGCCCGAGTCCGGGGTGCTCAGGAGTGGGGGTGAATTTAGCGGCCGGGCCGTGTGGTGTGTGAGTGTCTCTGGCAGCCAGCATGCCCCCTGGCGGTGCGCTGGGAAGACTGAAAACACAAATCCACAGTTGGCCCCAGTGAGCCTGGGGACTCCGGGGTCTTGGGAGGCTTACTGATTGTTAATGCCAGACGAGAATGTCATTGCAACAGCCGCGCACAGGAGGAAACCAAGGGTGGCACGGAGAACTCGGGAGGTGGAAGGTGCCGGCCGGGCACCCTCGCAGGGGTCTGTGCGCTGGTTTTTGCGCGGCTGCATCTGCATAAGGAAGAGACGTAATCGTGGTCCGTGGGAGCTGAGCTGAATCTCTGACGGTGGCCACGGCCGTGGACGGGTCTCGGGTCCTGGGAAGGCTGGGTGGAGTCGGCGGGTTGGCTACACAGGGACGCCTCTGGTCCTGAAGCCCACGGCGGGGCAGGCGGTGGCTCTGCCTCGGTTGATTAAATCCCCAGGCAGCAGCCCCGGGCAGCCCCGGGAGGATGGAGGACACTCAGGACCAGGATGCGTCTCCTCGAGATTAACGTTTCTCACCGTTCTCCTCGCTCCCCATCAGCTAAGACTCAAACCCGCCTGCGGCAGGCAGAGCCGTGAGTCGAGGACACTTGTCTTCCTCTCTCGCTGTCTCATCCCTCCCGACGTCCCTCCATCTGCCAAGCCCTCGAGGCTGCCCCACCCTGCCGCCGCCCGCCCCGCCCTGCCGCCGCCCGCCCCGCCCTGCCGCCGCCCGCCAGGCCTGCATGGCCGTCTCCCCCTGCCCGGCCCCAGCTCCCCTGGAGTCAAGATGGTCCCAGACCCTCCCCGCCGGCCGTCAACCGGCAGGGCACAGTTGTTCCCCGGCCCGTCCCCTGTGTGATCCGCCCCTGGAGGGGACAAGGGGTCCTTTCCCAGCCAGAGGGAAACACGCTGCTGGACCGTGCCGGGCAGCAGGGACCGTCGGCACGGAGATGAGCCGCGCAGACCCAGGTTCTCTAGCACTCTGCAACGCTCTGGTTCTGTCGGAGGTCCCTGTGCCGTAAGATTCTGCGGTTTCACCAGGCAAAGCTGTCGCCTTTCTCTTCCCATCAATGCAAAATAACCGGGGGTGTTCTCACGTCCCCCTGGCTGGCTGAACTTCGAGCCGTGAGTGAGGGTTACAGAAATTCAGTTCATGGCTCATCAAAGAGAAAAATATTTACAGCTCCCAGTTTTCCACACGTACCAGTGACCTCCAGGGACACATGGCTCCCGGGACCTGGAGCCATTCGCAGGCAGGGGGGGCCGGCCAGGGACGCTCACCGAGGGGGCCACTGCCCCTCCGCCCCATCTTGTCCCGTGTTTTGCTGTCCTGTTGGAAGTCCGAGCCGTGGGCGACACGGAACAACACCCGAGATCGAGCTGGTATTAGCCACCGTCACTGAGAATGCCGTTTCTCTGGTCGGCGCCACGCCTTATGCCGTGGTTTCAGTCTGTAGTCTGGGTTCCACACACGTGGCCCTGGGCAGGCCAGACTCTCCGCACATCCCGCCCCAGGCAGGGGGAGAGGGGGCGCCTCGCCTGGTGGAGCTCGTGGGGGAGAGAGGGCGCTGCTCTTCCCGGAACTCCTGGGCTGGGACTGAGGTCCGTCCCTGCCCCGGACGAGTGGCCAAGGGGTGCACTACGGCGCTCATTATGGGTGCCACGGGGCCCACGCTCGGCACGGCGGGTCCTCCCCACACCTGAGTGCAGGATGGTGGACAGAGCCGTGTTCACACTCGGTCCCGCCAGGACCCCCCCCCCCAAGCTAGTGGACGACAGGCACCAGTCAGGTGACGGGGAGGCAGTTGCCTCCAAATCTCCCGAGCGGAGATCTCAAAGTGGACCTTTCGGTGATGCAAGGCCGGCTTGTGTTCCGTGAAAACAGACCCGCGCCAGGCCTGCCGCCCGCTCCTCCCCCTGTGCCCGCACGGAGCGCAGAGAAGCGGCTACCTGAGTGGCTCAGGGAGTTGAGTCGAACTGCAGGTCTCCAGGCAAAGCTGGTGGCGTTTGCCTTGCTCGGTGACATTGGAGTATGACTTCGGTGACATTGGAGTATGAGGCTGAGCACTAATTATGAACACAGGGCCCGCTATGTTAGGTTATTCAGAAACTGTTGGAGCCACAATGGACTCCTTTTTTTTTTTTTTTTGGTAAAATAAAATGGCTAATTAAAATGCATACACCTTCTGAATTTTTAAGAAAACTATAAAATAAACATCTGTGCACTTGAGGTTCATCCAGCGCCTTCTGTGCACGCCGCGTGTTTACAGCCGGAAGCAGCTAGTTTGCTGTTCCACATCTTCCGTCTCACGGCGCAACCGGGGGAAGCCATGGGTTGACGGACTCTTGGGTTGGTATAAAAAGAAAAAAACAATCTGTATAAAGCCGAAGCAAACCCTAGCTTTTTAGAAAAATTCCCGCGTGTTCGTTGCTGCTGGCTAAGTCTCAGGTGGATGAGACTTACACCTCACACCTGTTAGACGTGCGCATGGCCTTCCCAGCCACGCCTCCCGTGCCGTGGCACTCGGGGCGGGGGGGAATCAGTCCCCCATGTGACTTCCGTGGCTGTAGCCGAGGTGACTGTCACGAAGGTTCTGGCATCTTTGTCCCGGACCACGGCCTGTGAGTGGAGGCAGGACACAGAGTGGTCGGCAGCCCTGGTGCTCCCAGAGCAGGCTGTGCCCGGCCCCCGCTGTGCGCCTGACAATCACCAAGCCCTGGGACCTTGACCCCCCAAGAGCAGAGGTGAGCCCAGGTGCTCCCCAAGTCCTGAGCCCACACCCTGGGTTCCCAGGGGTCTGGGGAGATCAGTGCAGAGGTCTTATTAAAAAACGAAACCCATGTAGAGCAGCGTGCTGCTTTCTTTTTCAGACAAATGCACCCCTGTTCCTGGTCATCCCATGTGGCCCACATTGGGTTCTAGAATCTTCCGGGCCTACCTTTCTCTCTGTAAACTCTGCCTATCTCCAGCCTCTGTCTCTACGCGCTGGGATTCTGCAGAAATACTCAAGTCGAGCGCAGCCGTGCCCCGCCCCCAGGAGCCCCCGGACCTGGCGTTTCACCTTCCGACTCCGAGGATCCGCCAGCTTCGGCCACCCAGGCCGGACTCTGCAGTGCCCACCGTCGGTGTCACTTCCCGGCCGCAGGGCTGGCGGCACCTCCCCCCCCAGACCATCTTGGGTTTCAAGGGGTCAGAGGAATGAATGGGCTTTAGGAAAATACAGCCCCAGGTGAGGGAGTGGGACGCAGGGCCCACACGGGCCGGCACCTCAGGGCGAATGTGCAGGGCGCTGGCGCTCTGCCTGGCCGCCAGCCCTCTCGGGAAGGGACACCGGCCTGGAGTCCTGGGTCTGCTCCAGGAGCAGCCGCGTTTCCCTGCAAAGCCACCGCCCGGCACTGCCGCCCCACCCCCACCTCCTGCAGCGGCAGCCGCTGTCTCCGCCAGCCCGCCAGGCCCTGCCCTCCACCTGCTCATCGCAGATAAGGGCCTGGCTCCCGAGTGCGGGAATCTTGGCTCGGGGGGCCGCGTCACAAGTGGCAGAGCTGGCTCCCAGCCACCGGTCTGCTCGGAACGCTCCAGTAAAGCGATTCTGCTGAAAAGCGCAGTCTGCAGGGACCAGGGCTGGGGGCACGCAGAGGCTCCGATCCTGGGGCTGTTGATCGTTTCCTGCCATTGCCCTTTGACCTTGCGGAAACGGTCCTTGCCCTTGGTCTTTCACGCCAAGCCGTCCCTCCTCTGATCCCCTGTGCTGGGGGTCCCAAGCCCTCCAGCAAGAGTATCCATTTATTCAGGCTCGTCTCGGGGCAGGCAGGTATTTGCTGATGCACAGGTGCTTGTGCTTTACGAAACGCATGTTGTCTTTGTGTCGCTTCCCTCTTGATTTTCAGTCTTCATATTCAGAGGAAGTTTCATCTGTCTAATTATTCAATTCAGTTCAGTAGGATCAATAGGATTTTACTGAGGATCTACGGTGGAGGCCTGGGAGATGGTGATGGAGATGGTGATGATGATGGTGGTGACGGTGATAGTGATGATGAAGGTGATGATGATGATGATGATGATGACAGTGATGGTGATGATGATGGTGATGATGAAGGTGATGATGGTGCTGATAATGACAGTAATGATGGTGATAATGACGATGGTGGTGATGATGGTGATGATGATGGTGATGATGAAGGTGGTGATGGTGATGATGGTGATGATGAAGGTGGTGATGGTGATGATGGTGGTGATGATGATGAAGGTGATGGTGATGATGATGGTGATGGTGGTGATGATGATGAAGGTGATGGTAGTGATGGTGATGATGGTGGTGATGTGATGGTGATATGATGGTGGTGATGTGATGGTGATGATAGTGGTGATGTGATGGTGATGATGGTGGTGATGTGATGGTGATGATGGTGGTGATGTGATGGTGGTGATGGTGGTGATGTGATGGTGATGATAGTGGTGATGTGATGGTGATGATGGTGGTGATGTGATGGTGATGATGGTGGTGATGTGATGGTGGTGATGGTGGTGATGTGATGGTGATGGTGGTGATGTGATGGTGATGATGGTGGTGATGATGGTGGTGATGTGATGGTGGTGATGTGATGGTGGTGATGATGATGAAGGTGATGATGATGGTGATGATGGTGGTGATGTGATGGTGATGATAGTGATGATGGTGGTGATGATGGTGGTGATGATGATGATGAAGGTGATGGTAGTGGTGGTGATGATGGTGGTGATGTGATGGTGATGATGGTGGTGATGTGATGGTGATGATGGTGGTGATGTGATGGTGATGATGATAAGTGATGATGGTGGTGATGATGGTGATGATGATGATGAAGGTGATGGTAGTGGTGGTGATGATGGTGATGATGGTGGTGATGTGATGGTGATGATGGTGGTGATGATGGTGGTGATGTGATGGTGGTGATGATGATGGAGGTGATGGTGGTGATGGTGGTGATGAAGGTGGTGATGGTGATGTTGGTAATGATGATGGTGATGATGAAGGTGATGGTGATGGTGACGGTTGTACTGATGGTGCTGTGGTGACAATGACAACTGCACCTAGCACTCTCCAGCACTGACAGGCTCCCCAACACAGCCCTAAGCCCCTCATTTGCATTAATGCCACAGGACGCTCACAGTAGCCTCTAAGGTGTCTTCCTCCTGTAGACAAAGACCTGGAGGCACAGGAAGTTGGGGCAACTGTACCAGGGCAGCCCACAAGCCAGTGGCAGAGCTGGTGTCTGGACCAGGCCACCTGGGACCACAGGTGTGCTCTCTGCCACCATCCTGGCTGCCCTGGGACACTCACCAGGTTATGGGAGACAAGACACCCCCACCCACACAAAGCAATTACATCCCCCACCCACACAAAGCAATTACATAACAGTTCAAGGAATAATCTGCTGAGGCTCATGAATTGATTTATTTGTCGAGGAAACACCTGAGTACCTACTATGCGCCAAGCCTGGGCCAGGGTGTGGACACAGCAGGTGGCTTCACAGCGTGAGTGTGGGGCGCAGCCACCCTCCTGACCCCGCAGTGGGCCCTGGCTCGGCGAGGAGGCTTGGCAAGGACCCCGCACAGGACCGGAGCGGGGGGCAGCAAGGGCAGGAGGGTGGGGCACAGTGTCTTGGCCCGGTGGTCTGACAGATTGCTGAGGAAAGGCTGAGGACCAGAGGGCCGAGGGGAGGACAGGGCAAGGTCTGGGCCATGGAGGCGAAGTGAGGAGAGTGAGGAAGGCTGGCACGTGGCTGGGCAGGGCTGGGCAGGCGTTTCCTCTCCCCCAGCTCTGCCCCTTTCACTTCCGCCCATGTCCCCATCCCCCGGGACCCTGGGACGCCCACCCGGGATGCCCACCGACCCTGAGGGAGGGGCAGCAGGGTGGCGGTGGGGGGGCCCAGCCTCTCCCCTGCTGGGTTTTAAAACTGGTTTCCAGGTCAGTTTCGCCAAGATCACGTTGAATCCAAGACCCGGGGGGTTCTCGGTCTTCGGTCAAATCCTGCGTCCAGAGGTCAGCTCTGGGCAGGGCACCTGGGGCAGAAGCGATTCCACTGTGATTCCTCTTCCTCTCCCAGCGCCCCCCCAGCAAGGCCACCAGCGTCTTCCACCCGTTTCTGTGGCCACCAGCAGGGAGAGCCTGGGTGGGCAGGCGGGCGTGGCAGACCCTGGCCGTGGGGTCACCCAGAGCAGACAGCCTTACAGCCGCCCACCCAGCTCGTAGCCGCTTTTCGGAAAGAGAATTAAGCAGCAGAAAGCAGCCACTCTCGCTGCCACTCATTGTTTTAAATTCGTTTTATAACTGCACGAGTGACACCTGAGGGCTCTCCCGCCGCTGGGAAGTCAGGCTTCCCCCGGCTTCCCAGACCCCGCGTCAAACCGACTCTCCCCCGGAGTCCCCCAGTGTTCTCGGCTTCCTGGGTTTACTTTCCCGTGCAGCTAAAAAACAGATGTAAAACCGCACGGGTTTGTTTCCCACGGCGTTTGAGAGCGTCCATGATGTAAACAGTGCGGTTGCGGGGAGCATGCGCCTCTCCTCCCACGGCACGCCCTGGACACCCCCGAGAAGCCGCGCCTGCGACTTCGCCAAGCCCCTGGCATGTGGCAACCTGCGCGTTCTAGAAATGTGACCTGTTGTTGTCATTAACTGCAGCAAGCCGAAACTGGGAAAACTCTAGATTTTTAAATTGGTTCCCAAGATGGCTAAAGCGAGTTTGCGTTGCGTCTAAGAGCCGAGAGCGACTCGTAGGTCTCCCTGTAGAGGCCTGGTTCCTGGGTCACCTGCCCGATGATGTCGGTCCTGCCTCCAGAAGGTCTGGGCAGAGTGTGGGGGCTGCGGGGGCGGGGAGAAAGCAAGCCTCTCTGTTCCTCGAGCTCATGCCGAGGGCCGGCACGGCGCTGGGCCCTGTGCCCTGTGCCTGGAGAGACAGAGCCGACATTGACACCCGAATTCCCAGTGGAGTGCCCAGTTCTAGGCACAGGGTGCTCCATTTACAGGCCTGGGCAATGGCTCATCCTCCTCAGTGGGGAAACTGAGTCTCTGTTCAGATCAGTTTCCCCACCCTGCCCCTCCCCTCTGTACCCCGCCCCACGCCCCTCCTCCTCCAGCTCTGGTGCTCATACATTTTATTCAACTTTCTCCCTTAAAACTTGCCAGTCCAAGGTGGTTTTCGGTAATTTGTCCTCCCGTTCGGTTCTGCCTTTCCTTAGAAAAGCCGACAAAACCTTGCACCTCATAAATTTTAACAGCCTTTTCAGCTGCTGCGTTTTATGTCTGAATTGTTTTATCTGTCTCACTTTGATTGTACGCCCGAGGGCTGGGACCTCGTCCTGTTTCATCTTTGTGCGGCTCCGAGCACACTCTTGGCATTGGGTTCGTGAAAACACAGGAGAAGATAAATATATGCAAACGTCTGTAATTGTTTTATTTAGAGCCGTCTGACGATGGACCGGAGATGTGCACCAGCCTCCACATCAGAGACTTGAGTGTGGTCTCATCGCACGTCTTAATCGGCTCCTTGGGTATTAGTAATTTGTAAAACATGATGTTCTGCTTAGAATTTTTCTTCATAACTTTAAATGTGTGCATAATGCAAAGGAACAATTTAATCTCTGATTTCTGATTAACTTTCGCCAAACTGGCTTCATGGCGTTATCTGCGCTTACGTGCTGACTCATAAATAGCTTAAAGCCTTTGTCTCGAGAAACACAAGTCTTCCTTCTGCCTCTCCGGTAAGTGATGTTAAAACAAAGGGATTCAACTCAGATTTAAGGCAGATACAAATTAATCAGGAACGGTTTCTTCTTTGTCTGATTTATAAATTGTTTCTGCAACAATTTAATTGAGCTGGTTTTGTTTTATCCAGTTTATTTAATTCTGTTTCTGATGCATAAATTTTCAGATGCTTTTCTGCTAGGAAGTTTCTGTTGGAGAATACAATGCGCCTGTAGCTCACGTCATTGAATAAGGGACGTGCAGGAACAAGGGAGCCCATTCCACCAGGACGATCCAAAACGTCCTTTATCCTTTTGTTCAAGTTTTGTCTGGCAAATGCCCACTCTGTGCCAAGTAATGACAAGAATTCTGGGGTGACATCAAGAAGGCAAGGTCTCCAGCACCAGGGAGCTCCCAGACCATTGCAGGGGACAGATTGAGGGCAGAAGTCGGACACCGTTAGCAGAAACCGTAGTCCATGCATGAAAGGCTCTGAAGCGTGGGACGGTGGCCAGAAGCAGAGCTGCCCCCAGCTGGGAACGGTGCCTCAGGCAGGGCCAGAGCAGGTGCAAAGGCCCTGGGGCGGGGAAGGACTTGTGAGCTCCAAGGCCGGAGGACACCAGTGTGAGGAGCAGGCACCAAGGAGAGAGTTTCCTTTTTGTTTCTAGACCAGCAGGAAGCATGGGGTGGGGGTGGGGGTCCACCAGGACTGTAAGTGATTTTGATGATTTTGGTCACTCTGGCCATGGTGGGGAGGCTGGGGCAGAGTGATGCCGGGGCAGGGGGAGAGAAGTCTTGCTCACGGGGATCCGCAGAGCTGTGGGAGTGACGGGGGTGGGGCCGGGGCCTAGAGTCACCGTGGGCCCGCGCTGCAGCAGGGGGCCAGCGCCCACTCACACCCGAGGCAGCCGGCTCTCGGCCGACGCTTTGACGGCAGCCTTTTCACTTTATCTAAAATAAAGAATCTGCACGCCTCAGTCCGGAACAGTGGAGCCCTCAGCGTCCAGCCCTGAGGGGGGCTGGGGCAGGCAGGGAGCCGTCCCTCTGTCCCTCTGTCCCTCTGCTGTGGTCCCAGCTCCTGGCCCGGGGGCTGTGTGCGGATGCGAGGTGGGCAGGGGCTCCGTGCGCTCCCTGCGTGGCCGTCTGGGAGAACCCGTCTGTCTGCCCACCCGCCCGAAGCCCGGTCCTCAGCGGACCCCACCCTCGGCTCCCCAAGGTCCCACCCCCAGCCGGTCCCACCCCAGCTTCCCCCGGGATCACAATCAGGCCTACCCAGGATTTAAGAGCGATTGTGGCTTTCCATGGCAGGCCTGCTGGTAACTTCTGGCTTTTCATCTTTTTATTGCCTCCATGTTTCTGCTTTAACACTTATTCATTTCGTAATTCAAATTTTTTTTCTAACAAAGTCCCTTCGGGGCTCCTGATTTGTCACGAGGCTAAATCCCAAATCCCTCCCCACATTCCATCCAGGGAAAACTCGCTGGGCTGCAGTCCACGGGCGGCACAGGCCGGGCAGCGGGGGGTGATGGACACCTCGCGCCACCCCCCCCAGGGCTCTCCTCCCTGCAGAGCTGCCTGTGGCTTCCTGTCCCCCCAGGCAGCTCTGCGCAGACGTCTGGCCGGGGACATGGCCCTGGGGTCACCCTGGGCGGGAAGCCCTGCCACCCTGTCCTGCTGCAGAACATCCTCCTGCAGTTCTCTCCAGAAACCGGCTGTTGGGCCTCTCCCACCCCATCCCCACGCCTGTCACCAAGACCAGCCCTGCTGTCCCCACCTGGCCACCCAGCCCTCCACCGGCGACTGTCACCGCAGGGGCCCCTCCAGCGGCCATGCCCCCCAGACCCCACCCAGGACCCCAGCGAGGATCCTCCTCCCTCCTACCTGAAGGCAGCCCCATCTCCCTTCCCGCCAGCCCCACCCTTGGAGGGAGGGGCCCCCGTGGCCAAGAGGGATGGCCCCACCGCCCAGCAGTGGGGGGAGGCGTCCTCGTCCCCCCAAGGAACCTGTGTCAGGAGGACACAGGTCCGGTCTGGGGGCGCCGCGTGCCGGCTCCAAGGAGCTTCTCCCGTGGGGCGTCCCCGCCCCGACCCCGGGCCTGGCCCTGCGGATCCTGGATCATGCCCCCCGCCCCCGCGCCGGCGGCCACCGCGCCCTGTGCCTGCCCTGCCGGAGCCGCCTCAGTGCAGGGCTCTGTCCCGGAAGCGTGCGGGCCGCCAGGCAAACGCTTGGAGCCGGCGGCAATCGCGGGACGGGGCTCTGGGTGCCTTCAATGCCACCTTTTCTGTCCCGGAGGACGGAGGCGGCCTGAGCCCCTCCTGCCCTGAGAAGCCCGTTCTTCTTCCCAGACCTCAGCAGGCCCCCCACACCCCCCGCCGCCGCAACCCCGAGGGGTGGCCCCTGGGGGCCGGCTTCTCCTCCGCCCCCGGGTCACCCGGCCGCAGCCCAGTCTCTGTCTGCACAGCCCAGACTGGCGGTCCTCCCGGAGCCGGTGGGCAGCTCTGGGAACGTCGCTGGGATTCACGCCCAGGTCTGGCCTGGCGCTGCCCGCGGTCCTGTGGTGCAGACTGGGCTCCACCAGGGCGAGTGGGGCTGCGCCGCTGCTGCTCTCTGGGCCTGGGCAGAGACCGTTTTGCTGAAACGGAGCCTTCCTGTGGCTGTCTGGGGGAGGCGGAGGGAAGTCAGATGCCTGGGGCGGGCACAGCGGGGCGTGGGCCAGGCGGGGGCCTCTTTCTCCTCTGGGGGCTCTGCAGGCAATGGGGGAGCCTCGGGCCATGTTCCCAAGCGGGCAGGTGTCTGGGCTCTGCGCCTTCTTGCCAGCGTGTGAAAATTGCGGTGTGACTTCATCAGCACCCTGCACCGCGCACCAGCAGGTGTGAGACAGGCGACTCTCCTGCGGAGGTGCAGAGCGTGGCCAGGCGTTAAATGGAAAACAGGACCTGAGGTTCCGGCCCTCCAGGGGGTGCAGGAAGGCTTGGGGAGTGGGTGCACCCCCCTCTTCCCCCAAGACAGCAGACGGCCATGCACGTGGGCCCGTCCTGACGGCAGGAACGGATGGAGAATTGCAGGCGCAGCCCCCGCGACAGCTGCTCCCGAGTCCTCCAAGTCCTGGTGCCACGCTGTGACCTGCCCTCCCTCCCTCCCGCCCGCCTCTGCCTAACGATGCTGCCTCTGCCCTGCTCCCGGTCGAAGCCGAAACCTGCTTCTCTTCCCCTCGCATGCCATGAGAGCAGTCTTTCTCCGTGTGCTCACTGCCTGGAAAATAAAGGCAGGAAGGAATCAGCTCTGAGGAGATGCTGCTGCTGCCTGAGCTGAAGTGACAGGTACACCGTTTTAATGACTAGCACAGTGTGAAGGGTTTATTATAATTTAAGAGTCTTTCCATGTGAACAGACTGCCTGACTATCTGGAGATGTTCTCGAAACCGGCCGGCTGCAGAACGCCGGGAGGATGAAATTGGGCGAGATGAGAGGGCGCGGCCCGGGCCTGCTGCGGAAGGCGGGGGTGACGTGTTTGATTCTGGGCGAGAAAGTGACGGCGACCGGGGGTGACGGGTCCAATTTCCAGTCCCTGATTCTTTGCTCTCGAAGCCGTTAGCGGGTTGCATTTCCCAGAGCAGAGGCGACACCTCGAGAGACACACACATGCCGTGGCTGCGGCACAGCTGCGGCGCTCCCAGCCGTGGGCCCTCGAGGGAGTGGCTCCATGGGTCTGGGCCTCGATGTTCCCATCTCTGCAATGGGCAGCACAGCAGTGCCGAGCGGTAGAGCCGCCGTGAGGCCCTGATGCGGAGCGAATGCCCGTCCAGCCCCTCACGCGTGGTGAGCCCTGGGCCAGCACAGCCACTTCAATCACGTCGTCCCAAGGTGTGGGGGGTCTGGGTTCCAGGACCCCCAAGGGTGCCAAAATCCGAGGAAGCTCAAGTCCCTGATACAAAATGTCGTAGCGTGTGCATATATAACAACCCGGGAACATCCTCCTATAGACTTTAAATCAACTCTAGATTATTTATAACACCTAATACAATGAAAATGCTGTGTACATAGTTTTATACTGTATTTCTATTGTGCATTTTCTTTTAAACATTCTCAATCCACGGTTGGTGGAACCTGCAGACGTGGAACATGGATATGGAGGACCAGCTGTGTTGTGACATAACCCCGTGGATTTTTTTTAAATGCCGCCGGCTCCCTGGTGAGCTCCTACTCAGTCTTCAAAGCCTTGTGCCACTGTCCCTCCGTGGCAGCCTCCTCCACTCCCTCCTCTGGTGCCCCAGCCCCGCCCGCACCTGACCTGGCTCGGGGGTCCCCCCGCACACCTGACCTGCCGTGGGGTCCCCCCGCACACCTGACCTGCCGTGGGGTCCCCCCGCACACCTGACCTGCCATGGGGTCCCCCCGCACACCTGACCTGCCGTGGGGTCCCCCCGCACACCTGACCTGCCGTGGGGTCCCGTAGCCCAGGTGCCCTGGGTGCTCCCCGTGCAGACTCCAGCTGAACCTTCAGTCTGTGCAGCTGCAGCCTGTCCCTTGCGCTCCTCTGCCACAGCCCTGCGGGGGACAGTCCGGCCTGGCCCTGCCCTGAATGGAGTCACCCCAGTGTGGTGCACGCGGCGTGATCTCCGCCGTTGAGTGGGTGTGGGGGAAGCTGGCGTGCTGCGGCGGGCAGACGCCAGGAGACACCGTGGCTCCACTCTCGGAATCAGGTTTTGCATGTAACTGGCGGCCCCGGCAGAGCTGTGGTCTGGACCCTCGTCCAGAGAGGGGACATCATTCCTGGTCCTGACCCCCCGTGGGGAAACAGCGGCCGGCGGGGGCAGCGGCGAGTTGGATGGAGCACGAGGGCATCGTGCTATCCTAACAGCAATACCGTGGCCTTCCGCAACGCAGGCGGAGTTTTCAGAAAGTCCAAAAAGCTTTTTTATGCCACTTGCAATAAGAAGGTTCTATGTTGAAAACACGTTTAATGCCTCCACCCATTATTTATGATTTTCTCATAAATTATTTTTCATACAGACTTTTTAAAAAATGGATGCAAAAACCTAACGTGTGTGTGCAAAAAGAGGGAAACTAAGAGGCTGGGACAGCTGTCAGGGGACGATGTAACAGGGCTGGGTGGAAAGTGCACCACTGGTTTTAAGGAGATTTTTCCGACAGGGTCCAAGTCGGGGTGGGGGAATCAGCATCGGCGACCCTGGGCTGGGCTGCTCTCGCTCTCCAGCCCCCGGTTTCGTTTCCATGGAGCGAGCGATACAAAGGTCGGCTTAGGGAGGGCGTCTGGGGAAGAGGAAATGGAAGGAGGCCGTCGATGCTTTTCTGGCGTGCATGGTGTCCCGGCCAGAGCCTGCCTGGTTCTGCCGTGTCTGAGCACGCTGGGTCTCCTGCCCTCAGCTCCCTGCCCCAACCGGCTCTCGGGTCTCCCTGCGGCTTTGCCTTCCTTCCCAGTCCACGGTCCTGGCACTCTCCCTGTGGGATTTCAGGTTCCACCAGGGTAAAACCGAACCTGGCCCTCTGCGCATCTCCCCTCCCCCTTTATCCGCACCCCCTCCCCAGAGCGTGTCCTGGGCTTCTGAGCGGATCCTGGGCTGGGGGACTCCGGGAAGCCACCCCAGCACCGGGTTCCAGCCTGTCCCTAAGGCTTTATTAGCCAGTCCCACCAGCATGCGGAATTTGGCCAAGGGCAAATTTATTTTTACGCCACACACTTTGGCAGGGAAGTATCGCGATCTCGTCTAGAATGCGCTAACAATGAACTTTCTAAACGGCTGCAGTCCGAGGGGAAGTTGCAGCAGTAACTGAGAACAAGGGGGCAGAGCCTGGCCACAGGTACAAGCCATGAGGCACCCTCCCCTGGCTGGCACGTGGCCTTCTCGCTCGCATCCAGGCAGGAGGGTGGGTGTCCAGCAGCACCTGACCCTGCCACAGCCGGGCGGCGTCAGGACCCTGGACAGGGCGTCCCGGCCAGGGGGGCCCAGAGCTCTCAGGACTCTGGGGGGATGACGGCTCCGTCCCTCTGCACTGGGGCCGCAGCCGGACTCTGGAGCTGCTCGTTCTTCCCGAGTTGTTCTCTCGGTTGTGGTTTGTGGCGGGAACGTTCAGTATCGCCAAGGACACCGTCCCTCTCAGCTCACGGTGCCCCTCACCCTCAGGGCTTTGGCGGGCTCCGCTCTCCTGGTCACTGCCCCACCCACCTGCGCCTCGGGGGAGGGATGGCACCTGCAGCTTGGCAGCCCGCCCCCCCCCCCGCCCTTGGCTGTTCCTCCAGCCTCACTCTGCAGAGGACTCGGCTCCGGAGGGGCGTTTCCTCTGATCCCCCACAACCTCGTGTTGCGTGCAAAGCAGAACCGCCGCCACAGCTCTCGGGGGGCGAGGGGAGGTGAGAGTCAGAGCGTCCGGCGTGCCCGGCTGGGAGCCACAGCATTGTTGCGGCAGCGTGTACAGCCAGCGTTACAGCTCTTGTCACAGCTCTTATCCATTTGACCGGGGAAAGAACCGAGGCGCACACGAAGAGTCGGAGAACAGCCTTTATTCTTCTACAGCAGGCTCAGCACACCTAGTGCTACAGCTCTCTTCGTGCCTTCCGATGTCCTCCCCCTTCCTGCCCTTCTGCCCCTGCTTTTATACCCTTGGTAGGGCTCAGGAAGCATCCAATCAACTACAAGCTTTAACATCCAATCAGCAACAAGCTTTAACATCCAATCAACAACAAGCTTTAATATCCAATCAAAAACAGTGGGATTCAAAAATTACCCAATCAGGATCAGGCAAACAGCGTGGCCAGAAACAGGCAGCGGCATGTGGGCCTGGGGGCATTCCATTCCGGCACTCGGGGTCCCTGTGGCTCGCGGGGTCCGGGGCTGCTGTGTGCCTCGGGGCCCGGCCCCAGCAGCGTGCCCTCCAACTGGCCACGTGCAGCACTGGCCTGCAGAGATGCGGAACTACGGGGAGGCAGCAAGCGGCCGCGTCCCGGTGCCCGACATTTTCTGCATCAGCATCGCGCTTCTCGAGCCCTGCAGAGTGGGCCGCCCGTCTCTTTCCTCTTTCCTGCTTCTCGCCTCCAGGCGCTTCCTTGAGAAAAGCCGGGCTCTCTTCCCTCTCCCCTCCCCGCGCAACCCTGTTGCTGTCAGGTCCCCAAACTCGGTGACAGAGGCACCAGCCCCCAGCCCCGTGCCTGGTGCAGAGCAGGACCCCGGAGAATGCCGGGTGGATGGAGCAAGCAGTGAGTCATGTCGTGGCACTTATGGGGCCTTCATAGACGGTTCTGTCTCCTCAGTGACCTGAGGATGACCCTGCCTGCAGTGCAGGTGTCTGGGGGGACACGTTGTCCTTCCTTTCCTGAGGCCCAAGACACCCTTCCTGGCCCCATGTTGCCCTCCATCCCTTGGCCTAATACGGCTGCTGCTTTATGACTTGGTCACTCCAGAACTAGAAGGAGGGTATTCATCAATTAAATGATTTCTTGAACTTGTGTCCAGCCTCCAGAATCCATTAATAAATGCAAATAACTATTTTGCATTCCCAAAGTGATACCTAAAAGCAAAATGATGATTAGAACTCCCCGGGTTCACTGCAGAATCAAAATGTCACTGGACACTGAGGACTGGCCGTTGGTCCTGGTATGTGCCACACCCCACCGAGCGAGAGCTTTGCTCTGGTTTCCAGAACATGATGGAACCTGCTGGGATCTAGTCCAGGCTCCATGAGACCCCTCTCATCTCCATTCTCAGGGGGTGCAGAGTCCAGCATCAGATTTAGGATTGGGTTGCGAGTGTGGAGCCATCTGTGATCCGTGTGGCCAGCGTGAGTGTTGCTGCACAGGGCGGCATTTCCCACGAGAGGTTGCAGGAGCCCACAGGGTAGGAAGGAGGCCAGTGCCCAGCAGAGTGTGCGGCGGGGAGGGTGCTGCCGTGTGGCCTCTGACCATGCTGACATGACAGCCCAACTGCTGGGTGGCAGGGCCAGGCACACCTGGGCTAAGCACAGCTGCTCCTGGGCCCCTAAAATACGTGGTCAGCCTTTGCTGGGATGATGGAGCAAAGGACAGTTACAGCTGGTGACGGGTCAGAACCCAGGGCAGGGAGCCAGGCAGGAATCACAGCTGCTCTCACTGCCCATCCTCCTGGCTTCCTGTGGCTGAGCCAACTCAGGGATGAGGAGTCAAGAAGAGTCAAGAGACAAAGAGCAACTGTCCCCATGGGCACATGTGTGTGAGGCCTTGTGCCACCACATGGCTAGAAAAGACAGGAGATGGATGGAGGGACAATGGATGATGGATGGGTGCACGATAGATGGATAGATGATGGATGAGGGATGATGGATGGATAGATGGATGGATGATGGATGGAGATGATGGATGGATAGATGGATGGATGATGGATGGGGGACGATGGATGGATGGATGGATGGATGATGGATGGGGATGATGGATGGATAGATGGATGGGGGGCGATGGATGGATGATGGATGGGGACGATGGATGGATGGATGGATGATGGATGTGGGAGGATGGATGGATGGATGGATGATGGATGGTGGATGATGGATGGGGGATGATGGATGGATAGATGAATGGATGATGGATGGGTAGATGAATAGATGACAGATGGTTGATGATAGATGGATAGACACAGATGGATGATGGATGGAGGATGGTGGATAGATAGATGGATGGATGATGGATGGGGAAGATGGATGGATGGATGATGTATGGGGGGATGATGGATGGATAGATGGACGGATGATGGATGGATAGATGAATAGATGATAGATGGTGGATGATAGATGGATAGACAGATAGATGATGGAGGATGGTGGCTAGATAGATGGATGATGGATGGAGGATGGTGGATACATAGATGGATGGATGATGGATGGGGGACGATGGATGGATGGTGGATGATGGGTGGATAGATGAATGGATGATGGATGGATAGATGAATGGATGATAGATAGTGGATGATAGATGGATAGAGAGATGGATGATGGATGGGGGATGATGCATGAAGGATGGTGGACAGATGGATGGATGATGGATGGGGATGATGGATGGATAGATGAATAGATAGATGGGGATGATAGATGGATAGACAGATAGATGATGGATGATAGATGGGGGACAATGGATGGATGGTGGATGGAGGACGATGGATGGATAGTGGATGGGGGATGATGGATGGATAGATGGATGGATAATGGATAGGGGATGATGGATGGATAGATGGATGGATAGTGGATGGGGGATGATGGATGGATAGATGGATAGTGGATGGGGGACGATGGATGGATAGTGGATGGGGGATGATGGATAGATAGATAGATGGATGGATAGTGGATAGGGGATGATAGATGGATAGATGGATGGATAGTGGATGGGGGACGATGGATGGATAGTAGATGGAGGACAATGGATGGACAGATGGATGGATAGTGGATGGGGACAATGGATGGATAGATGGATGGATAGTGGATGGAGGACGATGGATGGATAGTGGATAGGGGATGATGGATGGATAGATGGATGGATAGTGGATAGGGGATGATGGATGGATAGTGGATGGGGGACGATGGATGGATGGATGGATAATGGATAGGGGATGATGGATGGATAGTGGATGGGGGACGATGGATGATGGATTGATAGTGGATAGGGGATGATGGATGGATAGTGGATGGGGGACGATGGATGGATGGATGGATAGTGGATAGGGGATGATAGATGGATGGATGGATAGTGGATGGGGGACGATGGATGGATGGATAGTGGATAGGGGATGATAGATGGATGGATAGATAGTGGATGGGGGACGATGGATAGATGGATGGATAGTGGATGGGGGACGATGGATGGATAGATGGATGGATAATGGATGGGGGATGATAGATGGATAGATGGATGGATGATGGATAGGGGACGATGGAAGGGGGATGGTAGATAAATATATGGATGATGGATGAGTGGACAATAATAGATATATAGATTGTGGATGAAGAGATGATGGATGGATGCACAATAGATGGATAGATATTGGATGGCAGATGGCGGATGGGGGATGAGAGATAAATGGATAGATGTTGGATGGGGGAATAATAGATGGATGATGGATGGGGATGATGGATGATGGATGGGTACACAATAGATAGATAGATGATGAATGAGTGGAAACAGGTAGTTAGATGGATTATGGATAGAGGGATGACAGATACATTGATGATAGGTCAATAGATGGATGGTGCATGGAGGGATGGTAGGTGGGTAGATAGATAAAAAATAGATGGTAAGTGGGATGCTGGATAAATAGATGATGGGTGGATGATGGGTGGAGAACAGATGACAGAACTTTGTGCTATATACAGCAAGAGTAGAGGGAAAGATTGATATTTACCGACATGTTCCATAATTCATTAACTAAGATCTTTAAATTATTTTAATTTTAGTTCATTTAATTGAAACCAGCTTCTTTCGTTTCCCTTTAGGCTCCCTGGAGAGCAGTGTTTGTTTGTTTATCGGTTTGCAGAGATGGGCTTACATGTTGTAATGAGAATCGGATGCAAATGGAAGCACTCTTTAGTCCTCCCTTCCTTGCGTATCAAACGAAAATTTCAGTCCCATATCCCAGCCCTCTCCTGCTGAGCTCCCCGGAATGCAACCCTTCCCTCCACAGGCCGGCCCCCCTCCTGGGTCTCTGGGCGCGTCCCAAGTCAGGCCGCTGCTCACGGTCACAGCTGTAGGTTTGTAGATTTCTCCGTGTTAGATGTAATTATTAACATTTCCCAGTTCAGAGAGTCATTGGCCTCTGTGTCTGTTTTCCAGTCGCGCGGTTACTATTTGTCCCGTGCATGTCTTAAGACGGTACTGTCGGAGTTTCTTTCGTGACAGGTGAGCATGGTGAACCGAGATGCTGCGCAAAGCCCACCGTCAGGCTGGGCCTGAACATGGGAAAGAAAACCCATGGGACCAGGATTCCGGGTCGGGCGCGAGGTCCCAAACCGACACCCTGGAGCTGCAGCACCCTCCGGGCTGTTGTCGCGCCTCCCATACCTGCCCGCCGCCCAGGGCTGCTTAACATTCCACAGCCCCGCCGGCCGCCACGCGGCCCGTCTCCTCTGCTGACAGAGAGCGCGCCGCACGTGGAAGTTCATTAGTCTGCTGGAACATTCCGGTTAATTGCCGAGCGAGCACACGGGATTGTCAAGCACAGCCATAAAGACTTTTTCTGGACAGGTTAATTTGCCGAAAACACCGTGCAGTCAATCAGAGCAGCAAAGCTGTTGGCGCCCGTGTCTGTCAAGCCGGCCTGAGTCACCGTACTCGGGGAGACAGGCCGCGAGCCGGGGGACAGACAGCGGCCTGGGCAGACGTTACTCCACCTTCGAAACGCCAGACCACTGGGTGCTGCGCCGGCAAGGCTGGTTTATAGTTCAGGATCCTTTTTTTGAAAATAAAACGTAGCCATCGGGACGCAAGCTGGCTTTAATATTTAATTCAGATGGTGGGTACTGTTTGCATTTGTCAGTTTCATGTTTTGCTTAATTTGCCACAGACGAAAACGCTCTTTGGATGAAGTGAGTGTGCTTCTCTCTGAAGATCTGTAACACACATGGGTGCTTAATTCAAAAATAAACATAGATTAGTGTATCAACTGTGCTTATTAAAACACGCCCCCACCAAGGCTCTGTGTTCCAGCCAGGGGACGCGGGCACCGCAGGTGTCCGGAACAGCCGCCAGTCTGACGGTCACTGCCCCGCCTCACCGCTGGGTCCTGCCCGATGACGGAGCAGGCCTCCCCTGGTGCCCATACCCCAGCCTGCTGCTCGTCGAGAGAGAGCCAGGCCTGCCAGGAGAGCCAGGAGGTGCGAGGACAGGAAGGACGTGGCTGCCCCGCTCCATGTTGGTGGCCACGGAGTATGGAAGCGCGGGGATGGCCGCCACCGTGTTGGGAATGCCGTCCAGGCACGACCAGGTCCCGGGTTCTGTGCGCAGAGAGGAACTGCGCCGTGTGGGAACCTCGGGCTGTCCCGGGTTTCGTGCGCCGTGGCTCCCTCAGAGCGGAGGGAGCGCGTGACGTCCCCCGCCAGGGACAGTCGGTTTGCGCAGGGGACGCAGGTGCGTCTGCCGGGCGTGTTCCAGGTGCCGGCGCGGAGGCTCCACCGGGCAGCTGACGTGGGGACACGGTGGGGTCCGGCCGCGCCATCCGGAGACCTGGCTGGACACGGCCACCGTGCCGAGGGCACCTGCGGGGGAGACGGACGGGACGCAAAGCCGCCCCAGCGCGGGCGTGGGCAGGGCCCCTGCCGGTGGCGAGGGCCTGCGCTGAGGAAGAATGACCTAGAACGCTCCACGACGGGACAACGCACGGCCGCAGTGGGCTCCTCACGTCAGCACCGGGACTGGCTGACCCCCTGCCTCGGCCGTGCTGCGCGTCACAGGTGTTCAGCGGCGTCCTCGGCCTCTGCCCCACCCGTGGTGACAGCCAGGGCTGGCTGCAGACGCCGCCCTGTCCCTGGGGCTGGGCTCACCCAGCTAAGCTGGATGCGAGTGGGTCGGGGACCCGCGTCAGGGCAGTGGCCGTGGGTGAGGCCTGGCGGTCCTGGGCCGTCCGGGGAAGCTCTGGGGACAGAGGACGGACCCCGGTTATGCTGTGGAGGCTGCACTCTCTGGGGAGGTGACGCCTTTGAGGCTGATTTCCATTTAAAGTGTCAACGTGGCACGTTCGGGCCGAACGCAGGTGCCGAGTCGAGGTGAGATATAGGAGCCGGGAGTGGAGGGGCCGGGTTCAGAGGTCACCCCTCCTGTGCCGGCCTCGTGGCCGTGGGCCGTGGTTGGCCGTGGTTGTCAGACCGGGTTTCCCCGTCTACGAAATGCTCTGAGAGTCCAACTGGGGGCGAGACGAGATCTTACCTGCCGGGAGCACCCACAGCGCCTGGCTCGGTGGGTTTGGCGCAGAAACAGCGGAACTTTCTAGCGTCATTACATGTGGAGCCGCCCCTGGCTGAGCAGCGTGGCGTTCGGGCGAGTGGTTCAGCCGGTTCGAGGCTGACTTGTGACGCACGCGTAGAGGGCCGGCGTGCACTGGTCGCTCCTCCTTGGCCGTTGGTCCCGCACGTCTGGGACGTCTGTCGTCAGCTCCTGTTTCCCGGGGCTGCCGTCCGTCCTGGGGGCCGGTGGTGCTGTCCCGCCAGCCTGCCGCCCCCGCCACGGAAGCCCCTTTCAACCACGCCGAGAACGGTCATCGAAGGCGCTGATTTCACATTATCTTGGTACAGACCGCATCTTTCGTCTGAGCTTGTGGAAATGCCGTTGCAATGAAAACAATTTACAGGACAAATCGAACATCTAGAAAGCCTAACTGCACAGCGAATTAAGCCATATAAAGAGCGCCCGGCAGCGTGATGGATAGCTACACCCAATGGCCGTGTTGTCTTTGCTGTGTATTGGCGGCGTTTATCGAAAGCACGTCACCGCCGATCCTTGGGGAGGTTCTGACCCGTGTCGCCGTGCAGCCCTGGGGACCAGCCGTCAGCGGGAAACGCTGGTTTAGGGCGTCATTGAGCACAAGGTATTTTTGCAACCGGAAATCAGGACTTTCCTAGAGTCGGTGCAGGAAGGACCTGTGGAGACCCCCCTCTTCGGAGCAGGGGACCCGGGATCGGGTGGCTGGTGTTCAGATCTGGGCTCCACCACTTCTGCACCCCACATCTCGGGGCAAGCGCCCTCCTCCTGGGGCTGCCTTTCCCCATCTGCAAAGTGAGGTGTCCTGGGCCACAGCTCAGAGGGTTGCTGGGAGGGTCAGCCTGCTGCCCGCGCGTCCAGCCATTGTTCTGCAAAGGCTCCCGCCAGGCAGAGGGGCCCGAAGCCGGCCTCACCGTGGCGACGCCCCCTCAGGAAATGGGATGGTGGTACTGGTTGCAGGGTGACTCACTAAGTCCAGGCAAGTCACAGCAGCCGTGGCACCTCCCCACACTTGTCCTGAGAGCCGCGCCAGTGACTGTTGGATCCAGGTACCCCTTGGCCGAGTCCCGGCACCGGGCAGGTGCTGACTCAGAGCATCCTGGTCTTCGCACCCTGCCCTGCGGCCTGTGAGGTCAGGGCATCGTCGAGCGGGGTAAGAAGCCCTAGGACCGGACTCGCTGGTGTGGGACCCCAGGGCAGCGTCTCTCCTAGGCAGTACTGGGGGCCCCTGTGAGGACTTGGTGGTGCCACCGTCCCAGCGGCACCGGGCCCGGCGAGTTGGCATCTTCATTAAGGATTTGGACACGAGGCAGCACAGCTCTGAGCGGCCGTGGACAGAGCGGCAGGAGTCGGCAGCGTGGGCGTCACGGGGCCGTGTCGGGGTCAGAAACGGCGGTCGCCATTCTGTCATCTGTCATCGTCAGAACCAGACGTCAGCAGATCAGCGGAAAGAAGCCCGAGAGCAGTGACAACCACGTCATTTTAAAGAGTTGAAGACACGGTTTTCAAAATTTTGTTTTTCGGGAATTTTTTGTTTTTGCTTTTTTTAGACTTGATCGATTTTGGCAGACACTGCAGATGCCCGTGGCCTCCATACTTCCAAAAATTGATTAAACGTTCCTGACACGAAGACATGATCAGCGTTTGAGGTGAGGGATGTGCCGATGTCCCTGGTCCGAGCGCTGCCTGTCACACGCGTCAAACTTCCCTGCGTACCCGTGAGTGTGTGCGACTATCGGTCAACTGAAAATTAAAACGAAAGAGTAACTCGCTGTTGTAACGGCCTCAAGGGTGGGTCCCCACGGGCCTCTCCCACCTGGGTGCAGGGCAGGTGCGGTTCCGTCACCCGTCCGCCAGCGAGGACAACCCAGGACATGTGACCCACGAGGGCCGTGCGCTGGGCGTGGCTCAGCCCCACGTTCCTGATCACACGTCACGTGGCCTCGGCCTCTCTTCCCAGCCCCCGGTTGCCGACCCACAGGACACACCCCGCTGCGTCCCCAGGGCTGGCGAGGGTCAGCCTCTCCCTGCCCTGCAGTGCTTGAGTGCCTACTGTGTGTCCAGCAGGGACGTACCGGGGACAGCCGGCAGATTCCCAGCCGGGAGCACGGAGCCGGCCTCCCTGGCCCCGCCCACTGGCCGGGACCCTCCGTCTCGGTCTCAGGATTGCGTGTCCTCTGCCGTGAGGTCGGCGCTGCGCCAGGCCCCACTAGGCAGCGCTGTGACACGGACAGCCTGGTTGTCTTCTTGGCCCAACAAGGAGGAATGTGAGGCCCGTCCCCCCAGCCTGTGGGTAGATGGCAGGAAGGAGTGTCCTGAGTTTTATTAATTGCTCTTGAAGAGGAAAATTAAACTAAATTTGGAGCCAGGGAATGAGTGGCTAAAGGAAAACGTGGTCAGTTTGCAAAGGTCTCTTCCCTGTTCTTTGATAAACACTGAAAATCGGGGTTTCTGAGTTGTCTCTGTGGTCGCTCCCGCAGGCAGAGAGACCTGCACTGGCTCCCGGGTGACAGGAGCCTCAGCTCTGACCAGCGGAAGGGACGAGCCCGCGTCAGGGAATGGTGGAAAGAGGCGCGTGCTTCGCTGGTTTCGGGGAGGTCAGGGGCCCCAAGAAGGGCTGGCGGCTCCCCAGCGGCTCGGCAGGGGCAGGACGGACGCGCTCACTGCCAGCTCCGCCCGGACACAGGCCAGAGCCCCCCCAACACTGTGTCCTCTCGGGGTGCAGACCCTTCAGGGTGAGCAAACTTCAGGGACCTCCGTGTAGAGACCAGGTGTGCAGGGCTCCACCTGGCTGTCCCCAGACCTCCGCTCGGCTGTGCAGGCTGCGGGTAGGTTTGGGGGTCATTGGCCCGGCCCCGCCTCAGCCCGGCCCCTGGGGAAACTCGCCGCGTCCTAGAGAGAACATCCAGAAAGAAACCGGTTCACCTGCAAGGAGACGAAAGTCGGTGTGTCCTGACGGGGGGGCTCTTGGCGCCCACAAGGGGGTCCTCCATGGCCGCCCTTTCCTGTTCTGCGGGCGCTGGCCGGGGCACGGGGGCAGCAGTTCCGTGGCTGGTCCGTCAACCTCCCACTTTGGCTCCGCATGGAGATGCACCTGGGCTCCAGGTCCCATCCCTTCTCGGGGATCCCAGGAGTGTGACTGTTAGAGGCCCTTCCCTCCCCCACCTGTGCCCTTCCCTCCCCCTTCCCCCAGCCATTTGGGGGTGTCTGCGGGTGCCACGAGCCGGCGTCTGGTGGCGTCTGCCCTGCTGGGCCGCTCGACCCCGTTTCCTCAGTGCCGGGTCCCAGCGTCGGCTCTGCTCCCTCCACGCTCTGCGCTGTGCTCGCCGCGCCGCCTGGTACACGGGGCAGAGCCGACTGTCGGCCCCAGTGCCAGGTGCCGGGCGAGGCTGTCCCGGCCCGGAGTCGCCCCTGCCCCGGAACCCGATTCCGGAGGACACGGCTGCTGGGCCACGGACACGCCAGGGGGGACAGGCTGGCGGATTCCTGACACGAGGGCTCGTCATGAGTTCTACAGACCTACCGGAGCACACGCTGAGTGCTCAGTGAAGATTCCGGAGGGCAGAGTAGAGACGGTAAGACGGGATCACACCCACAGGCACATCTTTGAGTGGACCGTGACGACTTCCTGGTTTTACAGGTAGAGAAGCGCGAGCACAGACGGGGCACGAGGAGGTGTCACGGTTGGAGTCGGCCCCTGGCCGCGACGGCAGGGCCCACACTCCACGCCCCAGGGCCCAGGCGCTGGCTGTCCCGAGGGGGGTCCAGGTGGCGTTGGCCAGGGGCCCTTTCACATGGCCGATGTCCAGGCGGGACCGCGCTCTGCCAGCTGGGGCGTGGGCTGGGGTCTGTGAGAAGCAGCCCCTCCCAGCCTCTGCACCTTTCACTCTCGGGTCAGTCCCCCTGCCCGAGAGGCCAGGGCTCGTTCTTGTCCCTTGCACCCCTGCGGCTGGTCGGGCTCCCCGCGGCCTGTCAGGGGTCTCCGCCCACCTGCTCTCGCAGCACAAGGTGGGTGCCTGCCTGGGAGTCCGGAGGCTTGGCCTGGAGGGGACCGGGCTCCTGCTGGTGTCACTGCCCACAGCCCGAGCACCTCCACTGCCCTTCGTGTCTCCCTTGCCATGCCGTGTGCACAGGCCGAGCCTCCCCAGGGACGGTGCCCCTCGTGCTGTGGTTTTGCTCCCACCTCCCCACACCTCAGCCTGGCCGTCCCGCCAAAGCGCCTCCTCCAGGGACTGCCGCCCGCGACCAGCTCCCCGCCGCACTCTGGGCTTGTAGCTCATTCATTCGAGGTTTACCTGTTTGCCCTCGCAATTTAGGCTTTAGGAAATCATGTTTTACCTACATTTGTTAAAGGCAGAGAGCGTGAGCCAGAGCCCTGCCCTGCTGGGAGCTCAGGGACTCTTCGGCTGCAGGAGACCTCGGTCCACGGGGCGGCAGTCCACGGGGCGGCCATCCACGGGGCGGCCATCCACAGGGCAGCAGGGCTTCCAGCCCCATGGGCCAGGCACCCAGAGTCTGTCCAAATTGCAGGGGGCCGGCCTGCATATACCCCTGAGAGGGTCTGTTGGGGGTGCTGCCGGCTCACGTCCGCAGGCTGGGACATAACGCGGAGGCAGGCAGGGAGGATGCAGAGCCCTGGCGAGGGAGGGCCCGGGTGGCGCCCCACCTCTGTGCCCCGGAGCCTCTCTGGGTGCCTGCGTCACGACACCTGCAGGTCAGTGGGGGTGCGAGGACTGGGCCGTGGAGCCCCCTGCCCGCCCCAGCTGGCACATCCTCTAGGGTGGGACGGTGCCTCCACTGTTTTCATCTCTCCATCCCCGTCGTTGGCGGTGCACTGCATACAGTGGGGGCTCGATAAATGCTTAATGAGTGCGTGCTGCCGAGTGCCTCTCAACCGAGCGTCCTGCGGGCTGCCTGGGCTCTCTCTGCGGGAGCCACGTCTGATCCTCACAGGCAGGCGCTGGGCCACAGGCTCAGCCGCGACCGGGGGCGGGGAGGGGAGTGAGCGCCCTCGTGAAGCAGGGGGCCGCGGCACCCCACACAGACAGGGGCCGTGGCTTTGCCGCTGCCCCGCCCACACCGGACGCCTTTGGCCAAAGGCTCTGACTCTGGCCTGAGTCCCTTGGAGCGGCCGCCGGCGAGAGCTGGAGACAGGATGCTCTGGGCACTCCCCGATGCCAGAAACGAAATAAAAAAAAATAATTAAGAGCTTGGACTCCAAAGATCTGGGGATTGAAAGTCCCCAAGGCAGAAGTGAGCCGCAGTCAAAGGGCCGGTGGGCGGTTATCTGTCCCACACACTCGCGGCCCTGGCCCGTGCGGCCGACTTTAATTATTGGCGTTTCTTTTTAAGTTAAAGATGAATTTGAGACAGCTGCGAACTTGGAAGGTTTATCTTCCAATTACAGGGAACCTGTTAATAATGATCACTTAAGGCGGACGCGGTTTTTCCGACATTAACAGAGGTGGCCAGGAGCAGGGGCTGGGAAGGACACAGGCGCCCAGAGGGCAGGGGCAGCGGCATCCCCGCGTGTGCCCACCCTCCCCTCTCCACGTGCCCCTCCTCCCTGCCCCTCCCCCACCCTCTGCAGGCCCCTCCTCCACCCTCTGCAGGCCCCTCCTCCCTGCCCCTCCCCATCCTCTGCAGGCCCTTCCTCCCTGCCCCCTCCCCCACCCTCCACATGCCCCTCCTCCCGGCCCCTCTACCTGTTCACTTGTCCACTCAGTCATTCCTCATTCTGTCCACCACCCGTCCATCTACTCCCCTGTGCACCCACCCACCCCCTCTCCTCCCTTCCCCACCAGCCCACCCATCCATCCATCCATCCATCCGCCATCCGTTCGTCTGCCCACCCACCATCTATACACCCCACTCGCCCACACACCTGTCCCCAACATCCAACACACGTAAGCCAGCCTGGACCTTCCCAGAGGCCACCTGTCCCCATGGTGCAGAGCGAGGTTTCTGGGGCCCGGGAGAGTTGCATGACCTTTCTGTCCCTTAGTGTCCCCAGCTGGGAACGGAGGTGACCCCGGCACCTGCCTCTCGGGGTTGTGACGAGACCACCGTGTGGCCGAGCTTGGCGTGTGGCCGGGCGCAGTTCCTCACCTGCAGCTAACGTGCACGGGGGGGGGGGGGGGGGGGGGGGGGGAGGTGTCATTCCTTGACACGCAGAGACACCGCGTCGCTCTCGGGGGTCACGCAGGGCTTCTCCTACTTGATCGCAGGAGGGGCTGATGGAAAAACCCCCAGCTCAGATTTTAGGAAGACAACGACGAGGCCGGCCGGGTTTCCAAGTCCTGGTTCTGCTTCTCCCTGCAAGTGGACCCTCGGACAGTCGCGTTCTGGGACCCGGCTGAAGCCCGGGTTCCCTCTGACCCGGGGGAGGTCCCTGTCCCCCGACCGAGCCCAGCGGGCTGGTCTAAGGCTCGTCCAGGCGCCGTGCAAACTGGCGAGCAGTAACGCTCCACACAGAGAGCGGGCCGGGCCCACGCTCGCACGTACAGGGTGAACCCCTCACCCCTCAGCCCCTGCTGCCTGGACGTTTAGGCAATAACCACACTGGCCGCACCCTCAGAGTCCCGGCAGAACCTCAAACCAGGAAGGCACAGTCTCCGCCCCACGGAGCCCAGGCAGAGGGCCGCCCCCACCCCACCGGTGACCCCGACTGCCAGCGGGCAGGTGAGGGCACGGGGCTCTCCACGCCCACAGATGGGAGCTCTATAACAAAGAGGCTCCAGGACAGCAGAGGGACCCCGCGTGGCCCAAGGGGCTGGAGCAACCCCTGCAGGAGGCATCTGGGCATGCCCCCCACCCCGTGCCCGTGGCAGAGACATGGACGCAGCCACGTGGGCACGCCACTGCCGGCCGCTCCCACCCGTTGCTGGGAGATTTTTGTTTTTTCATTATGGTGGAATATACGTAAGGTTCATCATGTTAACACTTCTAAGTGCACAGCTCTGTGGCACTCAGTGCACTCACGGTGCTGTGCAGCCGTCCCCACCGCCGTCTCCGGAACTTTCCTTCTTGCCAAACGAAGCTCTGAGCCCACTGAGCGCTGACCCCCATCTCCCGCCCAGCCCCGCACCCCCCTTCCGCCATCCGTGCCCATGAATCTGAGCACTTCAGGGAAGGGCGGGTGCCGGGCCGGGCAGGGATCATGGTTTTGGCCTTTTGTGACCGGCTTATTTTACCTAGCATGAGGTTCCCAAGGCTCGTCTGAGTGGTGGCCGGTGTCGGATTTTGCTTCCTTTTCAAGGCTGCGGAACGTTCCATCGTGTGAGCGCACCACGCCTTGTTCATCCATCACCCGCCCTGGACGCTCCCCCTCTCGGCTGTTGCGAGTGATGCTGCTCTGAGCACGGGGCACAAACCGGTCCTCGGGATCCTGCTTTTGGTCCCTTCAGGTGACACGCAGAGGTGGCAGCGTGGGCCAGAGGGGGACCGCGTGTTTAATCTGCAGGAGCCGCCAGGCTGCCGTCCACATGGGCCGCGCCATCTCACACCCGCCAGCCGCGCCCGCGGTCCCAGCGCCCCCACATCCTCACCGACACGCGCCACCGTCTGCCGTTTTGGTGCCATCGGAGGGGTAACAGGCGGAGCGGGGCCCTGTGCAGACACAGCGCCAGGCTGCTGGGGCTGGCACCTGCTCACCCCCCGACCCTGGGGACGGAGGCAGCCCCCACCTTCGGGGTCTCCGCGGGCTGCACCGTGTCCCCCATGTTTTGACCTCTGTCATCGCCGTGCCCCCCCAGAAGGGCGAGATGCAGAACGAGGGGAGGGCGGGGCCCAGCTGCCGGGAAGGCGCCAGGTCCGACAGGTGGGGATCGTCCCGGGGGAGCCGCTCCGGTACTCCGGAGGTTGCGGCTCAGCAGAGCAGGAGGAGGATTCTCCGCGCCCCCAGCTTCACGTGTGCTCAGGACCCCCCCCGCACGAGCGCTATAGTGAGGGTGCGTCTTCCCGCTGCTGGCACTGCCGCGTCTCCCCCCCGTGCTCCCAAGGCCGACCCGGCCGTGGCCAGGCAGGGGCCGGATGACAGGCCTGGAAGCTGCCACGGCGTGGCCTCGGGCAGGTGGCCTGCAAGGTGGGGGCCCCAGGGCTCTGCCGGGGAGAGACAGGCGCCGTCTCAGCCCCAGAAATCTCCACGGAGGGGGCCGGCAGCCCTGGCCCTTCCTGGGACAGACGGCGTGGCCAGTCTCCCTCGCTGGGGTGCGCCTCCTCAGCCCCGTGATTCTGCCTCCCGGTTCCCAGCACAAAGAGCACGCCCTGCCCTCCCTGCATGCCGGGCCAGCGGCCGCTGCAGACCCCTTAGCAATTTGCCCTCTGCGGACTTGCCGCTTTTAAACATCAAACCGCGAATCGCCAGAGAGGAACGGCTCTCCGAGCCGCTGAATGGAACGTGGGGGGAGCGGAGCCTCGTGGAAAGGCAAATCGAGTTTCCTTTTTAATCTAGGGGAGTCTGGCTGACACCATTAAAAATGAGAGCGAGAAAAGAAGTGTCTTTTTGAGAGCGAGACCTGCTAGGGCCCTCGTCCCGTTAATAAGCCAAGCGCGAGCTCTGAGCAGGATTCTCTGCCTGAATAATTAGTTTTATTGTCCACACCCTGAAAGGGAAGGCCGGTCCCTGTTTGGCTGGCGGCTGCGCCGAGGGGCTGCGTCCTGGGGGCCTGCTCTGTCGGGCCGAGCGGGCACGGCCTTTCGTCCCTCCTTGGGAGGCACTTTTCGCCAACTTCACTCGGCTCTCGGTCCGGCCTCGCCCAGGTGGGAAGGCAGGAGATGGCGCAGTCGCCCCCTCCTGGGGCCCCCAACTCCACGGGGCCTGGAGCTCCTGAGCCCCCAAGTCCTCCCTTATCCCCCCAACCTGTGAGCAGTTGGGCGTTGGGCGCCGCAGCCTGCCCGGCATCGGGACGGCAGAGTGCCAGGTGTGCAGGAAATGGAAACGCCCCCACTGGGGGATGCCCTGGGGCTCACCTTCCCGAGCCACACGCCGAGGCAGGCCACGCACCTTCCCTGTCTGTCCCCTGCAGCTGTCCCCGAGCAGCTGGTCTAGAGCCCCCGCCGGTCCTGTCCTGCCATGGCCTGCGGAGGTCACCTGGACTGCCCCAGCACAGGTTCCTGGGTCTGGCAGGTCTTTGGGGCCCAAGGTTTAGGGCTCTGTCTGTCTGTCTGTCTGTTTGCTTGTCTTGGCTTTCTTTGCCTTTTGCTTTTGTTTGCTTTTCTTCAAGTCTTTTTTAAAAACGTTTTATGCTGGAATATATAATTATGGAGCCATGGAAAGCTGCAAGGATAGCACAGAGGTCCCGCGCACCCTCCCCCAGGACGGGGGCCCCAGGGGGCCGGCGCGGGAACACGTGTCTGTCTGCCGCTCTGACATCGATCACACGTGTGGATTCACGTGGCCGTGATCAGGCACAGAAGCTGAGTGACCACCCACGAGGCCAGGGGAAGGGCAGCCCAGCCCCCACTGTGGATCTCCTCCTACCGCACCTGCAGGGCTCAGCCTGGCAGTTCCACCATCAGAGGTGGCCTAGAAACTTCTCTCCGCCTTAGGTGCCTTTGCCGGAAGCTGCAGCGATTTCTCACCCCCACGCTGAGTTCTAGTCACTCCAAGGAGCTGCCTCTGTGGCTGCCACGTGTGGACTTGTCTGTTGATTTCACCTTCTTCCTCTTCCCTCCGCTTTTTACGTGGCCTGTGTTCATTTTCCCGGCCTCCGTAACAAGCATCCAAACCCGGTAAGATACCGGCCGTGTTCTCTTGCAGCATAACGCACCTGCGCCGTTATCAGGAGGACGACATGAGCAGAAATAGCAGTTTGCTGAATTGCACTGTTGCAAAAACTAGGCTGCCCTGTGCTGGGAATATGGAACATACTTTGCAAGAGGAATCGATCACAAATCACAGATCGTAAAGCCTCACACGCCACCTGCACGCACCCCTCGCGCCCACCTCCCTGATCCTCCACACGCCCTGCTGTTTCTTTTGTGGCTTCTGAATCTCCTAAAATACACGTACGGCGGGATAGGAGCAGCGTTTACAAGCCGAGTGTGGGGAGGGCAGGGCGGGGGCGAGACGGGCAGAGGGCCAGGCTGGAGCTGGGGCGCCTCTAACCACGGAGGCCATTCGTGGAGCCCAGATCTTTCCTCCTTACGACCTGTTGGCTCTGAATCTGGGGTTCCTAGGTTGCTCACGGCTTGGACGGCATCCAGACACTGTCGGCACAGAGCAGTGCGTGTGCCCTAGCGCCTGGCGCGGGGCACAGGGCAACCGCAGGCGGCCCGGCTGGCCAGGGCCCGGTCAGGAGCGGCGCCTCCTCGGGTCAGTGCGTGGGGCTGCGGTGGGAGGGGCCACTGCCCTTGGCCAGGGCCTGGCGCTGGAATGGCCATGGGGGTGGGGGATGCAGCACTAAGATGAGGGGACCACCGGGGAAGAAGAGGGACGGGGTTACAGAGGGCCCAAGTGCAAGCACGGGTGGCTTCCTGGTGCCAGGACAGAGGACAGGGCAGAAAGGCCGTGTGGTTTTGGAAGAGGGTGAGGATGCGCTCCTTTCTCCCGCACGTGCGAGAATGAGACCAGAATGAACGAGAACGGCGGCCTCTGGCGTCAGGGCACACGGGGTCCTGTGCCCGGCGCTGAGGAGTCAGGCTGAGATTCCCACCTCCTGGGACCGTGTGCTGGGGAAGGACCGCCGCTGGACCCACAAGGTTAGTTCAGACCGTGATGAGCACCGTGAGGGACAGTGGATGTGATTCAGGGTCACTGGTCACATGGGGGCCCCCTCAGAGGCACTGTCCCCGTAGGACTGAGGAGAGCGCGGCCGCAGCCCTCAAGGCAGAGAAGCAGCAGGTGTGGCGGGTCCGGGTCAGAATCCAGAGGTCGCTGTGGTGCCAGGTGGGCTGGCCCAGGCAGGTGTGGCCAGACCCCGCCGCAGAGACGGCCCCTTGGTCCCAGCGGCCGCTCACAAGAAAGGGTCATTTCTCATCAATGCAGCGTGGGACACACCTGCAACAGGCGACCTCTGAGGTCCCCATGCAGGGGAGGAGGGTGGAGGGCCTCGAGGAGAGCAAGAGTGCAGAGGAAATATTAAATATAAAATATTAACGTGGCGAGGAAAATTGAGAGATTTCTCACAATGTCTTCCCAGGAGTGTAGGATGTGGTGGCGTTCGCTCTTTCAGCAAGCGTTTGCCTGCTGACCCCGGGCGTGGAGCAGGTCAGGATCTGGAGTTACCTGGTGTGCCAGGTGGGTCCACCAGAATATGACTGAGTGCTACAGACACTGTGTGGCCGCTCGCACACATATGACTGAGTGCTACAGACACTGTGTGGCCCATGTGAGCACAGGGCCTGGCTCACATGGAGCTTGTGGGCTAGTGGGGACAGATAGCAGATGCCAGGATGCACGGACGGATGATGAGTGGATGGGTGACGGGTGGGTAGAAGGATGGGTGATGGGCAGATGGTGGATGTCTGGCTGGCTGGCTGGATGGATGGATGACTGATAGGTAAGATGACACATGGGTGGGTGGAAGGATGGATGGATGATGGGCAGATGATGGATGGATGGAAATGGATGGGTGGATGGATGGAAATGGATGGGTAAATGGGGGGGGGGGGGGGTGGGATGGATGGGTGGCTAGATGGGTGGATAATGGTTAGATGGAAATGGATGGGTGGATGAATGGAAATGGATGGATGGACAGATGATGGATGGATGACACATGGGTGGGTGGGTGAATAGATGGGTGGAAGGATGGGTGGATGAATGGAAATGGATGGATGGATGGATGGACAGATGATGGATGGATGACACATGGGTGGGTGGGTGAATAGATGGGTGGATGGGTGGAAGGATGGGTGGATGATGGGCAGATGGTGAATGTCTGGCTGGCTGGATGGATGATGGGTAGATGACACGGGTGGGTGGAAGGATGGATGAATGATGGGCAGATGATGGATGGAAATGGATGGGTGGATGGATAGGAATGGATGAGTAAATAGATGGGTGGGTGGAAGGATGGGTGGATGATGGGCAGATGGTGAATGTCTGGATGGATGGATGGATGGATGGATGATGGGTAGATGACATGGGTGGGTGGAAGGATGGATGAATGATGGGCAGATGATGGATGGATGGATGATGGATGGAAATGGATGGGTGGATGGATAGATGGAAATGGATGGGTGGATGGATAGGAATGGATGAGTAAATAGATGGGTGGTTGGAAGGATGGGTGAATGATGGGCAGATGGTGAATGTCTGGCTGGCTGGATGGATGGATAGATGATGGGTAGATGACATGGGTGGGTGGAAGGATGGATGAATGATGGGCAGATGATGGATGGATGGATGATGGATGGAAATGGATGGGTGGATGGATGGGTGGATGGATGGATGGAAATGGATGGGTGGATGGATAGGAATGGATGAGTAAATAGATGGGTGGGTGGGTGGTGGATGGATGGCTAGATGGGTGGATAATGGTTAGATGGAAATGGATGGGTGGATGGATGGGTGGATGAATGGAAATGGATGGGTGGATGGAGGGATGATGGGTGGATAACACATGGGTGGGTGGGTGGATAGATGGGTGGGTGTGTGGATAGATGGGTGAGTGTGTGGATAGGTGGGTGGGTGGTGGATGGATGGCTAGATGGGTGGATAATGGTTAGATGGAAATGGATGGGGGGATGGATGGGGGATGAATGGAAATGAATGGGTGGATGGACGGATGATGGGTGGATGACACATGGGTGAGTGGGTGGAAGGATGGGTAGCAAAAGGTGAGGGGTGGGTGAGAGCACGAGGCTGATGGGGAAGTGGCAGAACAGCCACAGATACGGAGCAAGACCCGCGTCTGCCAGAGGTGCACGGAAAGGCAGCCTCGCAGAGGGCAGCCCCCAGGGAAGGAGCTGGTCTGGGGGCCTCCGGTCCCCACCAAGCTCTTAATGCTCTCCTGGTGCCCGTGAGTGAATGCTCCCCACTCTGAGTATTTACTACCCGCCACTCTTGGGAAGTGATTGCTGAATGAACAAGCCATGAAGCGGAAGTGAGGTTTGTGCTGTGGCTCTCTAATGGGGGTGTGTTTTGGCAAACAGGACGCCCTTGTGTCCCGTAGGGGGTCCTGGTGGATGTGAGTGTGGCACGTGGACCCGGGGCTAGAAGCAGAGGAGAACTGCCGAGATCTGCAGAGAAAGCGCAGGGCGTGTTCTGAACATTTGGGAGGGGAGCCGTGACGGACAGGGGAGAGCCAGAGAGGGGTGACGGGCGCTGCCTGGGGACCAGCGAGGGGGAGGGGCTCCCGGTGGTTCCCGCGGCGTTGGCCAGAGAACCCGGTGACGCATAAAGACGCCTCGTGCTCAGCCCGAGACACGTCACCCGTACAGACCTCTCCTTTCTTCTTCCCGGCCCACGTCTTAAGTTAATTCCTTCAAGAACAGGTCGGTTTCTGGTTTCACGTTGAGGTCTGGGCAGGTGCAACGCAGAACAGAGGCGTTCTGTGGAACGTGGAAGCAGAGGTGACCCCGAAATCTGAAGCACCCTCAAGTCCCCAAGATCTTCCTGAGACTTTGGGCTCCACAGTGTGCAAGGGGGATTGAAGCTGATTTGGGGCCCAGGTCCTGTGGATGCCGATGAGCACGGATGCCACGGTGTTGCCGTGGGGATGTCTCGGTGTTGCTGTGGGATGCCACAGTGTTGCCATGGGGATGCCACAGTGTTTCCTCGGGGATGTCACGATGTTGCCGTGGGGATGTCACGATGTTGCCCATGGGATGCCACGGTGTTGCCGTGGGGATGTCACGATGTTGCCCGTGGGATGCCACAGTGTTGCCGCGGGGATGCCACGGTGTTGCCGCGGGGATGCCACGGTGTTGCCTCGGGGATGTCACGGTGTTGCCGTGGGGATGCCACGGTGTTGCCTCGGGGATGTCACGGTGTTGCCGTGGGGATGCCACGGTCTTGCCGTGGGATGACACGGAAATCGTCACGTGGAGCACAGTCAGTGGCACCAAATAATGGTCACCGAGTGTCCGTCACTGTTATCACTCCTGGTAGAACGAACGAATGTGCGCGGGAGTGAATGACGGCGAGAAGGAAGGCAGCGTCCCCCGGAGCACGCCCTGTGGGGGGCACAGCGAGCCACGCGTCTGGCAGGCGTCCTGAGGTCCACGCGAGTTGGTGGACTGACAGTGCTGGGGCGTGTGGACGCATGCCGGGTGCCTGCCCCTACTTCAGCTGTGCTAATCAGCGCAATTACGCTCTGCGCTGTCGAGCGCCCGCCATTCAGACTGGGCTTTCCAGAAGGTTCTCTGCGATGGCCCGCCTTTAGAGGGGGGCGTGTGTCAGACCGGCAGACGCTGACCCCTCGGCCAGCAAGGCCCTTCGGCGTGGCAAGTGCCACCGAGCTAATTGATTCCTGCTTCCTCGGCGTCGGACGGCTGCTCCATCACTCCTTTTGTGTGCGAGCTGTCTGATGCTTGTGGTTCCAACCTGAAACGAAGCCTTTTGCAATATTAATTCATACATGCGGCCTCTTCAAAGCCGTGATAAAAGCCTTGAGCAATCGGTCATCTAGATGAAAACTGGAGTCTGATGCAGTGCTGGGAGGAGAGGAAGATTGCGGCGTGCTCATCTGCACGTGAGCCCGGCCCTGCAAAGTTTTAGAGAGAACGAGACCGTGTCCCAGCCTGACAGCCCCGGCCACGTGTATTCTTAGCGCAGAGCCAAAGGCACAGGGTTCCTAGGATCTTTGGGGCTGTGAACAGCGTCTTTATTTCTTGGTGGGCTTTAAGTCAGCGAGCCAATTATTTTATGTCCTTTTTATATGAAGAAGACCATTGTGAACAGAAAATTATCTGATTATCTGCCAGTGAAAATGCCTGTCTCTGTCACCTTGGGGCCATCGTGTCGGCCGCTGCACCCAACCCAGCTCTGCCTTGCCATAATTGCCTTCTGCTCCGTTTTGAAGCAATCACCTACTTATGGGAGGTCTTGTTGTTTTATCTTGGTGGATCGCTCACCTGGGAGAGCTGATGGGAAGAAGAGAGCCGTAGATCTCGCTCCCCGCGAAGCCCCACGGCGTCTGATGGTTAGCGGCAGATTTTGATGTAAAATCCCGGAGAAAACGGCAAGTCTCTCTGCAGCTGGAGGAAGGCAACGTGTGCTCAACATCGTTTCATTTTCGAGGTCTCGGGCCCTTCCCGTGGTGCAGCCGGGGCGGTCTCCCTGCATGGGCAGATCGAAAGCCTCCTCACCGCGAGCACACGGGGAGGGGGACGTCACGCGGCTCTGAGGCCACGCTCACTGCCCGCCCAGCCCCACGCACGGGGGCCTTCCCAGGTGGGCGCGACGTGCGTGGGACGAAGGCAAAGACGGCAGTGCGGCGGGCGGGCATCTGCTGGGAGGAGACCCCTGCCCGCCTGCCCGCCCGCGCGTGGGGTCGGGGGGCGGTGCCGCCACTGTCCAGGGGGATTTTGCAAAGCTGTGACACGCGTAGGCGCCGCGTGACATGGAGGGAGAACCAGGTCACGCGCCGTGGGGGAGAGGAGGCATGCTCCGAGCAGAGGCGCTGCAGACGGGTCTGTCGGCAGGGGTCCCCGGGTGGGAATTGGTAGCACGGCCTTGAATGCGTACATGACTTTCCTACTAACAGGAGACCCTGCTTTCATCATGCAGCAAACTCGGCGAAGATTAATTAAACATGAGACGCTGATTAATGTTTGACGAGGAGGGGAGTGTGGGCCGAGCCGTGGGTCTGTCTTTGGGCGAGTGTTGGTTCCGCTCCTGCCGGGCCTCCCTGGTGCTGCAGCCTCCAGCTCTGGGGGGGAGGGCACGGGGAGGGAGGGACACACAGCCGCCTCTCGTGGGGGACGGGGGGCTGTGTTGGTTGCAGGTGGCCATACAGGTGGCCACGGCGAGCCCACATCATTTCCATGGGATCTTCAACCCCATGCCAAGTGCTCTTGTCCCTGCTGGAAGCCCAGGGTGGGGGTGGGGTGGGCTGTGGACCAAAGGGGACCCCTGAACCCCTGAGAAGGAGGAAGCAGCCTGACAGGGGTTGGAGAGAAGAGTCGCCCTGAATTCTTCCACCTGTGATCTGGGGGAACCGTGAGGCTTCCCTGGTGCATGGTTGGTGTCTGTTCAGGGGCTTCCAGAAGCCCAGCCCTTCCTGTGCACTCGGCACAGAGGGTCTGAGCTGGCTCGGCAGGGGCGTCTCTGGAGCCTCTTCTTAGAAGGGCACCAATCCTACAGCTTGGGGCCCCACCCTTGTCACTTCGGTTAACCTTAATTACTTTCTTAGAGGCGTCTCCAAATTCAGCCACACTCAAGTTAGCTACTTTGTTTCTTTTTCTCAGTGTTGCTGACAACAGTGTCCACTGGCAGTTGCTTGTGACACTCAGTCCCATCTGATTACGGGTAGAGACAGCGGCTCTGGAACTCCAGCCTCTCCCAGCACTGTCACCAAGAGCAAGTGACCTGGGGAGAGTCCAGGACGACAGAGCCTGGCTCTGTGACTGCTGAGTCCATGTTGGGGTGACCTCGTGCGACCACAGTCATGTGCTTGGCAGCTCCCCCCCCCACCGTTAAACCTCGCCTGCCCACACGAGTTTGTCTCCCAGGGGACCGGCCCCCTCTGTTGCCGAGCGAGATCTGCCCACGTCGAGGGCAAAGGCCCCGCAGAGCCGTGGCCCAGGTGAGCCCCTCTCTCCCACCCAGCCGCCCTCCCCTGGAGCCGGGTCGAGGGGGCTGACGCTCGGGGCCGTGCAGCCCCGGCGCACAGCTTGGCCGTCACCCCACACCCTGGCGCTTTGTCTCTGACCCCTCAATAAATCCTCTCCCTGCGCACTGCTCCGCTGAATTGGTCTCTGGGATTCTGGAACTCTTACATCCAGCTCACAACTTAGAAGTCGTCACGAAACTCTGCTGCAGAAGTGAGAAGCTGACATCTCTGCCCGCGGTGCAGACAGGGGATCAGGCTCCGCATCCGTGACGAGTTTCCCGCCGAGGAGACGGGAAGGCCTGACTCCTGCCAGCGTGCAGAGTGGGGACGGGGCGGGCGGGGGCTGGCGGTGCTGACTGTGGGAGTTGGGATCTGGGAGTTCTAGCGAAGCTCCAGGAAGCATCTGTGCCTGTGACAAGCTTGCTGGAAGGGCGTGGCGAGCGCAGGCAGCTCTGCGGGGTCTTCCTCCCGGTCCCTCCCGGTCCCTTGGCCCGGCGGGACACCCGCGTGTGGCTTGGTTAGACCCGGTCTCCCCTCCAGCCTGGCTGAGGTGGGGCGCTCGGAGGCCAGCGGAAGCTTCTAGACGCCGTTTTCCTGCTGTGACAGCGTGGGACGCAGAGGAAGCGGCTCCTCCCGCCAGTGGGGCAGCCTCCACGTGGCGCCGGCAGGCGGCCCCGATCTCCTGGGCTGTTTGCGCATTTCCTGAGTGGGTGGCCGTCCACCGTCCCTGTCTCAGGTGCCACCTCCTCTTGCCCCTTCCAGTTGGCTCTCCCCCATGCAGGAGGAGAGAACGCTGCCTGGAAAATCAGTGTACTCATGACAAAAATTAGATCAGGTCACTGCTTCGCTTCAGGCCCAGCAATGGCTTTGCATGACGTACAGTCAGGGCTCTTCCCCGCGGTCCCGCGTGGCCCGGCCCTGCCCCTTCCCCACGTGGCCGCTGCACCCGGAACTCAGCCGCTGCCTCTGGTCTCCATGAGCACCTGTGTGCAGGCGCTTCCTGACCACGGCGTCCGCCGCTCGCTGGGCCTGGAAGGCCATTTCCCCTGCACTGCACCCGGAACGTCCCTCTTCCTCCTCTGGCTCTCAGCTTGGAGGTCACCCCCACCCAGAGGCCTGCCCCACCCCTCAGTCTAAGCCAGAACCTTCCTCCCTGCCACGCACCCTGCTCTCGGGGCCCAAGTCTTTCCCCTCCTCAGCGCTGTTTCTGTAGTGGCGCGTTTATCGTTCAAGACTCGCCCCCCACCGGGCTGTAAGGCGCAAGAGGGCATAGCCTGTGTCTTCTTCTCCACCGAGTTCCCAGTGCTTATCCCAAGGCCTTGCACACAGTCGGCACTCAATGCGTGTCTGCTCTGTCTGCTGTGATGTGTATCTGTGTCTGCTGGTAGACGCTAGGGCACACGCTGGTTGGCACTGCCATCAGCCAACGTGTCTCACTGTTAACCAGGAAGCTTTGGTATTGTAGACATCATCCCCCTTCTTTTTCCCAAAAAAAACATTTATTAAGCATCTACTGCATGCCAGGCCCTGCGTGAGGCAAGAGGATTTAGTCCTGAATGAGACAGACGGGTAGACAAGTCCACCTCTAGACACACGGTGTTTTCGCAGCTACACGGACGATCCCCCTGTCTGCTGTGTTTATACTGCATTTTAAAAGGCTTGTTTCCATACTTAGAGGTAATAATAATTACAGGTCTCTCGTGCTGCTAATTCAGAAATAAGTAGTATTTTGTAAGTTTTTCCAAAAGCTAACAATTAGCTCAGTCTCTTCTTGCTGGCGTGAGACTTATTACATTGAGACGTTAGCAAGGGTTTTAATCAAACATCCATATATTCGTTGTTATACGACTGTGCTCTCAAATGGCCTTTACGTTTATTTCCACCCGGGGCTCCCCCAGACCTGCTGGAGGAGGCTTTAACCGGTGACCGACGGCACAGAGGACTAGGCGTCCGAGGGTGTGCGTGAGAGAGAGCCGCGGTTTGCCGGGGCGGCAGGTCTGTCTGTGGGGTCTCTGTGCTCTGGCGAGGACAGCTCCACGCATCCCCAATGCCACAGACGCTGAGCCTCGCTCGGGTCACCCAGCGGCAGCCCCCCCCCGCCCCCCCCCCCGTGTCAAGCGCACAGGTCCCCCAAGAGCACACGCGTGTCTGCGGCGCATTCTTCTCCTTGTGCCGGTTTCCCCCACTCCTCCGCATGACTGGCACCTGACCCTAACTGGGCCCCGGGCACAGCCAGCCCCTCTCCTGGAGGCAGCGGGAGCTTCAGACTCACGCCTGGGCCGGGCGTCTGACTTCCCCACCCCCGAGCATGCCAACTGAGGGCAGGCAGCCCCGTGCTCAGACTAAGGGCCATCGGGTCTCCCCTGCTACGGGGACTTGCACCAGCTCAGACTAAGGGCCATTGGGTCTCCCCTGCTACGGGGACTTGCACCAACCTCCTCTCCAAATTCAAGATTTCCTAATTCCATTGTATCTATACTCATTTGGTTTCCAGTAACGCGGTGATTTCAGTACCTTTCCTGGGATTCTCTGTCTCCTCGACGTAAGCACAGTCGTACGGGGTGATGCACCTGTTGGTTCGCGATGGCTCGGGGAAGGGTGACAGGCAGACGTCAGAGCCAAGGGTGCCCAGGGTAGGGACCCGCTCTGGGCGGGCGGCAGGAGCCCTGTGAGTACCCGGCCCCAGGAGGGTGTGTATTCGCAGGGGACGGGAGAGTCCCAGGAAAGGGGGGAGGGGTGCGGGGACAATACTTGCTCCCAGGACGTCCCGGTTAGACCTGCGGCCTCCGCACCCCCAGGAGGGAGGAAGGTGAGCCGGATGCCTGGAGCTCACTAAGGTTCAGCATCTACGTTCACGGTAGAAACAGTAGAAAACATGTAAAAGAATCCCCGTGTCTACAGGGAATCACGGTGACACTTGTGCGTCATCCTTCCACGTGTCCACTATTACATGCGTGTGTGGGTGCGGGTGCAGTTGCTGTGGTGGGGTTGTACCGTGCGTGGTAAATGGTGCGGCCTTGGGTTACTTAAGGGTAGACCGTGCAAACACGCCTGCTTTACACATTGACATCACCGTTTTAGATGACTGGATTCATTACTATGAGGAAACCAGGACCTATTCAGCTGGTCTTTTGTGACTGATGTATGAGTCATTTCTAATTTTTCAATATTATAAATAATGAGCTGAATATCCTCAATCTTTGTGCCTTTGTCTATTACTTCCTTAGGACATGTTCTTGAAATGGAATTATCAGGTCACAATGAACGTAAAAGTTTATGATGCTTTTTTTTTTTTTTGAGACAGAGTCTCACTTTATTGCCCAGGCTAGAGTGAGTGCCATGGCATCAGCCTAGCTCACAGCAACCTCAAACTCCCGGGTACAAGCAATCCTCCTGCCTCAGCCTCCTGAGTAGCTGGGACTACAGGCATGCGTCACCATGCCTGGCCAAGTTTTTTTCTATATATTTTTAGTTGTTCAATTAATTTCTTTTTATTTTTAGTAGAGACGGGGTCTCGCTCTTGCTCAGGCTGGTTTCGAATTCCTGACCTCAAGTGATCCGACCACCTCGGCCTCCCAGAGTGCTAGGATTACAGGCGTGAGCCACCGCGCCCGGCGTGATGCTTTTAATAAACACTGCCAACATCGTCCTTCAGAAGAAGATGACCACCCTTCCCCACCACGAGTGCTCAGAAAACCCACTCAAATCCGGATACCAGAGCTGTCCTGCTGGTCCACCCAGCGGCCGTCACCGCTCTGGCTTAGGGCTGCGGGAACATGAGCTCTTGTGGACTCCTCTCCGGCATTCAGGTTTCTGTCTTTATCCTGTGTCGTGCAGAGGCGTTTGGGGCACCAACTTAGCCACTAACAAAACCAGGTCGATGCTTCCACGTGCTCTGAATTGTGCAGAAGGAGGATTAGCCCTGAGCAGGCTCTTGCACAGAATCTCGGACTGTAGCTTGTGCACAGTTCACAGATGCATCTTGAGCGGAGTTTGGGGTCAGGAAGACAGAGCCACAAGACGGTTCCAAGGCAGCTCCCTGGGGCCCTGCTTAACCTGTTACTTTTACGCCCTCCCGTTCACCTTTCGAAAAGCCGCTCCAAAGGATCTCTGGCGCGGCAGGTAAGCGGTAGTTTTCCCATTTCCCAACCCAGGCCGATGTAGGGCCAAGGCATCTGCCACGTGGCCAAGGCTCCGCACAGGAGGAAACATGGCGTGTGGACAGCACTGCGGAGGGCGCGATGTGTGTTCGCCAGCTTTGTGCTGACATCCTGTGTTTTGCTCAAGCGACGTCGATCAAAATGAAGACGTCTCCGGGATACTTAATCCTATCAATGCAGCCTTCAGCTCGCAGTGAAATGTGGAGCTGCTTGGGATTTGCAGCGGACTGAAAATCAATAGAGCTCCGCCCGTGCTGGTGGAAGCCCCTAATCCCGTACAGGGCACCCCGTGTGCCCGTGGGGGGCCCCAGGGCTTGGCCGGGAAGGACGACGCCACGGGGCGAACTGAAGGCGTGAGCAGAGCTCTGCCTGCTGCTCGGTTCCGCGCACACTCTCTCCAGCGGACGTGTGGGCGGGGAAGGGAGCTGGGCCACTGCATGGCTGTCCGTGTCATGGGCGCACGAGTCCCTGCCACGTGGCGCGATCACGGGAATCCAGCTCCCCTGCTGAGCTCCAGGCGCGCTGTCCCTCCCTGAGTGGCTCCGTCTCCAGATCTCTCCGTTAGAGACAGCGCCGACGCGGCCATCCCTGGGGCCTCCCCTGTGCGCTGGCAGGACAGGTACCTCAGACACCTGCCGAGCGGGGACACCCCGACTTAGGGGTGCTGGGCAGGGCGGGCCCCAAGAGCCTGCGCGGCTCACAGACCGAGTGTCCGGAAGGACCCAAGGGCACAGTGGCCCACACGGCGATGCGTCCACACAGCCTGCGGGGAGGAGCATCCCCCAAACGTGGCCTGGTCCCGGAGACCCTCATGTCACGGTGCCACCCCGGCACCTGGGCTTGGGCGTCACCAGCTGCCTAACGGGCTGTTCGGGTTTCAAAATGACCCATTTCCGAGGAGGGCTCAAGCCCTGTGCGTCTCTTCTCTGCACATGGTTTTTTTCCCCAACAAATATTTAGGCGTCGGCCACCGTAAATCACGGAAACCCAGGAGCAGGTTAAGGGACTAGCCTGGAATCACGATGCTGGTGACGGAACCGGGCCCGGAGCACAAGCCCCTCACACCCACCCAGGGCTCTGCTGCGGCCCCGCCCCTCCTCCCTCCCTCTCCCTCTCCCCTGCCCTGCTGTCCCCTCCATCCTCATGGGAACGAGGCTGCCGGCCTATGGCAGTTGGTGAGACGTAGCAGTCACACGGCACCCACCAGGTGCAGGGGTGCTCTGCGCACTTTGCACGACTCAGTCCTGGAATCCCGAGAATAATTCCATAGGAATGCCTATTTTTCCAAAGAGGAAATCGGGCATTAAAGGCGTCGGGAGACTTGCCCAAGGTCACACGGGTGGGAAAGTTGCTAAGCAGGGACTCGGGCTCCAGCGCCTGGGGGCGTCGCCCCTGCGCCCGTGGGCGGAGCTGAGGACTGAGTGAGCCCCTGAGAGCGCCCGGCCATGCCCGCCCCGTCTCTCCCTGCCGCCCAAGCCTGGCCTGCGCCCTCCACTTGGAACAGAGACGCCCACGAGGCATCTGTCTGTCCTTATTAAACAAACAGGATTTAATAACTGTAATTAATTCACTTTGCCGATCATATAAATCAGACATATTAGACAGAAATCAGTGAACGTTAGCAGTAAAATTGCTGGAATCTTAGCAACGAAAGATTCGTGGTGCGGGAGTTTGCTTGTGCCTCGTTTTCAGCCTCCTGTCTCCCCCCGGGCTGGGAGTGGGTCCAGGAGCCTGGCGTTGCCGTGGTGAGCTGAAGCCACGTCACGCCAGGAGACCCAAGCCCAGGTTTCGCACCTGAGACCCTCACACTTGCACATACACAGATGTACACATGCACACACACACGTCACATCCATACACATCCACACGTGTGTATACATATACATGCATACACACATCTACACACATGTGCACACACACACCCCAAATGCATTTGCCAGAGGCAGACCCCACGTCCCCGCACACTGCGGCATAGAAGGGGTGTCAGGTGCCTCCGTGTTCCTAGATCTTCGGGAGCCACATTCGAGAAGTAAAAACAAGCAGATGAAGCCAATTTCAATGCTAAATTCATTTAACCCGCTATGTCTAAACTGCTGCTTCTGCGGCATGTGGCACGCCGTTCACAGGAGCTCTCCCGTCTCCTGCAGCGACGTCTGCAAAGCCTGGCGTGTGGCTCACACTCACCAACCGCAGCCCAGTCGGGACCAGGCACGTTCCACACGCTCTGTGGCCTTGTGGCGAGTGGGCAGCACAGCCCTGGACTGCAGACCACGGTCCTGGGCAAACTGCGGTCCCCAACCAAACTCGGCTCCCTGCCTGTTTGTAAATAAAGTTTTATCGGCACGCGGCCACGCCCATTCACTGACACACTGTCTGCCATGGCCCAGCTGGGCAGTTTGCAAAGAGACCCGGGCCCACGACCCCCGACTTTTGTCCTGGGAATATCACAGGTGTTTCTGAAAATGGCCAAGCATCCATTTGTGTCTGTCCCGCCCACCCCACCCCTGCCTAGGACAGCAGGTTCCCCAACGAGGGCCAGGAATGTGGGGGGGGGGTAGCTCTCGGGGTGTCCCCACTGGCGTGAGCCACCAGGTTTCTCCACTGGTCCTCACGAGCGCCATTTTGACAGTACTGGGGACGGTGTGGGGACAGGGAGACCCCTCGGGCCACCTCTGGGCAGGCAGAAAGCGCAGGTTCTGAGGAGCCTGCATAGCCTGGGCGCCCGTCAGCGAGAAGGTGACCATGGAGGGGCCCCGCCCTGGGGCTGCACCCTGAGAGAGGAGCAGATGAGCCCCCCAAGAGCCTTGCGTGGCTGTGTGGCTGCCAGATGGACAGGCCCAGGGCAGCCCGGCCCACCTCTAGACCCACCCACCTGCCTGTGCTGGGCCGGGGCTGCCTCCCTCAGCCTTGCAGCTCCTCCCGCCTGTCCCCAGCGGAGCCCTGGGTATCCCCAGCAGAGCTCTTGCCCCTCGCTCCTCCCGAGAGCCGGACCTCGAGGAAGGGCAGCCCAGCGGGGCAGAGAGGCCGGCGCCCGCTGGGATCTGAGCAAGTGCTGAGGGCGTGGAGGGCATCAGGGCCAGACTGGGGGCCGAAGGGTTGACACTGTCAGGATCAGAGACCTCCCGGCCCGACCTGCTCCTGCAGGTGACTTGGGCCGGGGCTGGCGCGGCTGAAGGCCCTGTCCAGCCTCACGTCCCGCGCCCAGGAGCCAGGGACGCCCGGCCCACGTGCACCGAGCTGGGTCAGTGGGTGCTGGGCTCTCACCTCGCCCGAGGTCCCGGGCGGCGGGCTCTGCAGGAGGGCGTGAGGGTCTGTGTGGAGACACCCCCAGGGCGCAGGGAGGAGCAGGGGCATGACGGTGCTCGGGCCATTGGGATGGACCAGCAGGGTTGGGGGAAACATGAAGCCTGAGACTGTGAAATGGGAAGAAAAGGCGGAAAAGGGGTTGAGGGGGAGGAGCACGGAGCCCCCCAGCGTCTGCGGGGACCTGGGGAGGGTGTCCGTGGCCCGTGTCTGGGGATCGTTCCACACAGGCTTGAACGGTTTGAAAGCCAGCAAGTCTCGCTGCGTCCCTGGCGATTTCTGGGATCGCAGCTGTCGGGCGTGGAGTCTTCAGGGACTCCTGTCTGCCCACGGCACGCAGGGTGGCGGACCGCGGCTCGCTCTGGGCTCAGCCTGTAGCCCAGCGGTCCCCAGCCTTTTTGGCACCGGGGGCCGGTTTCATGGAAGACGGTTTTCCTGCTGTGCCCCCCCCCATTCCTAAGTTTCGTGGAAGACAATCGTTCCGCCAAAGGCCGGCGGGGAGTCGGGGCCACAGCTGCAGCCCACGCCGTCAGCCCGGGGTGGGGGCGTCACTGGAAGCACGGGGGTGGCACCTGTCTCCTGGCCAGGTCTCGTCCCCAGAGACAGGGCAGGGCCCCCAAGAGCCACGTTCTCTGGGAAGGCAGGAGCGGGGTTGGAATTCCTTCTCTCCTCCATTTCCAGCCTACTTGGGAGACGAACGGGCCACTTCCCAGAGAGGAGAGCGAGGCTCCCGGCAGGCGCGCTGCATCTGCGCCGTGCGGTCATGGACAGGTCCCCTGACGGCGTCGGCGCAGGGAGAGATACAGACCCCCAAGAGTCGAGAGAACTTCTCGGCGAGGGGAAAACACCCTCCCGCACTTCCCCGTGGCGATTTCCCTCTTTCAGCCGCGCGCAGCCAAATTGGAGCCATAATTCGATGCGAATTACCGGCAAATTGTATACAGGACTTCAGGACTAAGTAGCTTTTTGCAAGCCTCCGTGTGAATTTTCTCCTTTGTCCAGATCGTACAAAATAACTCTTTTCTGAATGGTTGAGATTTTCTGCCACCCATAAAAATGAGGTTTAAGTCACCCAAAAGGTGACAAAAGAGCCTTAGACAATTCTTGGAACTTTACAACTGTGCGTACGTCTTCAGGAATCTGTCAGTTCCCAAGCAGTTCCCGTGCTCTCGGGTGGGGGCCCGTGGGCGGTAGCTAGTGGGGGGACGGAGATCAGAGCCCCCCAGACCCCCGGAGGGTCCCCAAGACAAGGTGCGGAGCCCAGGGTGCCTGCAGGGCCCGCAGGAGCGTCCCAGGCGTCAGGACGGTCGGGGCCCCCACGGGGCCACGCAGGAAGCGCTGCTCAGTGTCTGCGAATGATTTCTCCCCGGTGCAGCTCGTTGGTCCCTTTGGCTTCCGGCGTTGGAGAGCGCAGAGCATGCGTGCAGATGTGCGTCTTCGGGGGGGCGTGTGCGGTGTGCGCAAGAGCTAGCAGGTTGCATAGAAAACAACACGGTGCCGAAGTCGGGGCCGTGCACCTGTGTGAGAGAGCAGCCGGCGACCTGGGGTGCTCGGGGCCATCGAGGCAGGAGGGGACCAGAGGGTTTCGGCTCCCAGAGGACAGTGAGTGGCTTCGGCGTGTCGCTGCTGAGCATCTGCCTCCATCCCGGATCCTGGCACCTGGCAGGTCCCTGCCTTTGCGGCACCTCCTCCGGTGGACGTAGGAGGGGGGTGGGCAGACGGGCGGATGCTCTGGCGGGTGGATGGATGCATGGACGGATGGATGGAAAACTGGAAGGGAGGGAAAGAGAGAAGGGGGCAGTAAAGGCTCATTAGTGACAAGGCAAGAACCGGAGGCAGCTGGGATTTCAGCCCCCGGGGGAGCCTGATGCTCCTGGGAACAGAGAGGACCTTGGAGAATCCCCAACGACACCACTCGGTGCAACTCTCGGATACATCGGCTTAGGGCATTTGTTACGGAAAACTTTCTTTTTAATGGTGGGGCAGTTCACACCCATAAGCAAACCTCCTGGAACTGGTGTTGGCCGCGGATGCCCGAGCACGGCTCACGGCAGCGCTCTCTTCCTCGGGAAACGCGTCCCGGGAAAGACGTGCGAGAACAGATCCTGAGCGATTGTCTCTCGACTGGCTTCCAGAACATCCGGCATCTCTTTATAAAGACGGAAGCGACAGTCCCGAGTCTGTTAAGTCAGTGTGAAGTCACCGTGTCCCTCGGGGCTGACGAGGGCACAGGCCGCACGGAGGCCAAGTCTTCTCCCCGGGACCCGTTTCTGTGATTCGTGTGCAGGGTGCGAGTGTATCCCCAGCCGTGCGTTCCGCAGCCGCGTGGCTCAGGGCAGCGACGGATCTCGATATCCCTGTGTTCGTCTCGTGAGCGCCGACCTGCGGGAGGAGGAGCGGCAGGTGTCAAGGTGGCACAGGGAGGCAGCCACGAGAGGGGTCGGTCCACTGCAGGGACACGAGGGGACTGTCCCCAAGTCCTGTTCTCCCTGCCACGCACCGTCCCCGGGTGTCAGGTGTCCCTAGCCCACCAGTCCTGGGCGCCGGGGCAGACGCCTGGGAGCGAGGCCAGGCGGATATACACACGGGAAGAACGCACCAGGCCGCGCACACCTGCTCCCCCGGAATCCCGTGGCCGGCCGGCGGTCCAGAGCCTTGCTCCAAGCTTGCGGGTCACCAATATCGTGAAATGCGTGCTCTGCGCCGCGAGATTTGACGTGGAGATGGAACACTGTCGTGCGTCTACCAGCCCACGGCACACGCCTCTCTGCAGGAGACCGGCCCCGTGGTGCCGTCACCACTCGCTGGCCTCCTGCATGGAGCCAGGCCCCGCGCCAGGTGAGCAACCCTGATCCAAGCCCTGGTTCTGTCTCCCGCTGTGGGTGTAGGTGCGGGGCCCCGCTCGGCTCCACGGCGAGCACTGCGGGGGGGGGGGGGGGGGGGCTGCGGCCGTGGTGCGTCTCTGTCCCCCATTGTCCAGTTTCGGGAGGGCCTGGCGTCCGGGGCGGTGGCGCTAGGGCGGCAGCGGCCAGAGCCGGACGGGGTTGGCGGTCCGTCCCTGGGCAGGGTCGGCTGGCGACACCCACGAGTGGCAGGGATGTAGAGGCGTCAGGACCAAGCCCGTCTGGACGCCGCCCACTCTAGAAACCACCAAGGGAGCGAATGAAGCCTTTGCTGCTGGGAAGGAGGCCATCGGGCACGAATGCGGGGACGGTGCCCTGGGGGGCCGGAGGGGGTTCCGAGGGTCGCCCGAGCAGGCCGTGGCCGAGGCCCGTGGGGAGCACGGCACGTGGCTATGGCCCCACCCCGTTGGACTGGTGCAGAGACATGGGTGTGATGTTGGTGCGAGTCTGGAAGGGAGGTGTTGGCAGGGACCTCTTGGGCCCTTTACGCAAAGGAGCCCGGCGCCTGGCGGGGTCCCGCGCCAGCTCACGCCCGCTGGCGGGAAGCCCTGGCCAGGTCCAGCTCCCGGCAGCCTCTGCGGCTGGGCTTCCCGGCTCCCTCCTGGGGGCTGTGGGGCTCGGGGGCTCAGGCTCTAACCCACCCTTTAAAACTGTAGGGCCCTTTTGGGTAGTTTCATTCCCCGTCCCCAAAGCCTTATAAACCATCTTGGCTTTTGTGCACAAGGAGCTCCCGGGGCTGAGCTGCTACTCGTTGTCGTGACCTGCCGCACCCTGGGCCGGGCCAGCCCGCGACCGTTCTCAGGCATGTAGCGCACACAGCCTGCCACCGGCCACCCTTGACGCGGGTGATGGTTCTGAGCCCCAAGTGAACCTTCAGACAAACCATTCGTCAATAAATACTTGTCGGCCAGGCGCGGTAGCTCACGCCTGTAATCCTAGCTCTCTGGGAGGCCGAGGCAGGCGGATCGCTCAAGGTCAGGAGTTCGAGACCAGCCTGAGCAAGAGCGAGACACTGTCGCTACTATAAATAGAGAGAAATTCATTGGACAACTAATATGTACATAGAAAAAATTAGCCTGGCATGGTGGTGCATGTCTGTAGTCCCAGCTACTCGGGAGGCTGAGGCAGAAGGATTTCTTGAGCCCAGGAGTTTGAGGTTGCCGTGAGCTAGGCTGACGCCACGGCACTCACTCTAGCCTGGGCAACAGAGTGAGACTCTGTCTCAATAAATAAATAAATAAATAAATACTTGTCGAATCTGTTTTGAACAGCTTTACTGAGATATAAAGGACATGCCATAAGGTTCGCCTGTTTACAGTGTATAGTTCGCTGGTCTTCAGTCCAGCACAGAGCTGTGTTTATAACTCATAGTTTAACGTACATCACAGCCCACAGCCGTCACCACGATCCGGTTGTGAGGCATTTCAGTGAGGGAGCCCCGTGCCGTAAAGCCGTCACTCCCATCCCCGACCCCAGCCCTGACAACCGCCAGTGTGTGGTCCGTCTCCGTGGCCTCCCTGAGTCTGGATGCTTCATAGAAGTGGGAGCATCCACCACGTGGCCTTCTGTGACCGGCTCCTCCCGGTTAGCACAGTGTGTGTAGGCTCGCCCGTGTCCGACTCTATTCTCTGGGCAACGCCATCTCTCGGGAGCCGCACTTTCCGTATCCCACGGCTGGGCTCACACCTGCCTCCACGGCTCGTCTCTCGGAGCCTCTC
>VSMD01130487.1:0-39475 GCA_008750895.1 Mirza zaza
AGAGAGAGAGAGAGAGAAGAATGCAAAATTGATAAGACGGGGAAAAAATTGGCATATCTCAACACAGTGAGAGATTTCAACACTCTCAACTATTGCCAGGTGAAGCAAGCAAATACAGAATGAGCAAAGATATCCAATATGTGAAATATGGAACTTGTGACAATGACATCTGTCATGTCTCTGTGCAAGAGTAGTAGTCACACTATTTAACACCAGTACATCATGGCACTCACCAATCAAAAAAGGGTGATACAGACCACAGCTAGGGCTCACCACAGTGCACCGCTGACCTCAACCTGCCTCCAACAGGTCCCACATGGACAAACAAGCGTGACGCCAACACGCACCATATGGAAGGAGAGCAGAGTAATAAAAAGAAAGGACAATTCTCGCCGTTGGGACACTGACTCTCTATTTACTGATGCCTATGCCATCCGATGTAGCTTCTCTGAGGACACCTGCATTAAGCCCAGGTGTAGTGAAAAAAGGAGACAGCAAGGCACTGGGGTGGGGGCACAGAGACAGGTGTGGGGAGGAGGAGGAGGAGGAGAGAGAAAGAGAAGACGATAAACCCAGCTGAGATGAACTATCACACGCTAACCACGGGAAAGCTGCTGACATTATAGATACCCCGGGAGGAAAAGGTCTTGAGCTGGAGAGCCCCAGGGAGCCTGGTGCTGGGCACAGAGAGGTTGCCATGGCAGACGGAGCAACAGGAGCAAAGGCAGCATGAGGACAACTGTAGCCAGGCACAGCGATGAGACTCACAACAGGATGGGAGGCCCGGGAACCGGGGAGACAGAGCAACGTCAGACATAGACACGAACCAGTGAATTTACATCCACGTGGTGCTGTGTTCCCCCAAAAATGAAAATGTTAACAGATTTGTTTAAGGGAGACCTCCTCCGATGCCTAGAAAATCTGAACTGAAGCCAGCTCCAAGCTGCCGCGACAAAAATGGAACACAGCAGCGCGCTTGCCTTTGCAAACGCTTCTGTCGCCTGGGCAAACTTTCTCCTCTCTCCGCTTTCATTCTTCCCATTCCAAAGAGCTGAAAGCCCAGACACCCAAGAGGCAATCCTCAGCCTTTCTTCACTGTACTTGAAACATTTTGTTGGTTTAGGATCCATAAAGGAAAATGGCATATTTACGTGAGACAATGAGAAAAACCTGGAAGTTTCTTCCTTTGAATAAAAAAGGATTTTTTAAAATTTAAATTAATAAAATTTCCTGGGAAAATTTGTAACTCTTAATAATTTGCAAAAATAATTCCATTTGGGTTACCTTTTCTGGTGCATAAAATTGTACAAATGACGGAATTCCCGCAGCTGATGTTTTAAGTCTCAGATGACACCATGAGAATATCAACAATCTTACATGTTTTCACTGATACTCCAGTTTGAGTATTGCCAGGAAAATCACCATTTAATAGGTAGAGTATTTTAAAATAATACTATTTTTACATGTTGGGGTCAATCTGGTCATTTTCTCCCTAATAGAACCACATAAGTAAAAATTTGTTAGTGTTTCATTAGCGCTATTCAACATCAGCCAAAGACACATTGTAATTCTAACCCTGATATTTTGCCAGGACCTTCTGGTCTAACAAGCTTTGTGAATGTATCTTCCCATGGCATTGATGTGATGTCCATTCATGAATTTCCTTCCCCAGCCATCGTCTTGTCCTTAATTCGTACTGCTACTCTTCTTCCCTGTAGCATCTCCATAAACAACTCACATACAACGCCGCTGGTTGCAAAACATCAATTTTATGATTGAAAAAAAAAAAAAAAAGACGGTGAATTAGAGCAAGTAAATGGGGAATGCCCTTCAGAAAGCAGGCTTAGGAGAGCTGCTGATAGATAACATAAAAGCGAAAAATGGATTATGATAATGTAGGCCTCTCATACATGAAATACAAGCCCCGGCTGAAAGGAGATACAGAATCCAAACCCCTGGCTCTCTAAAGGGCAGTCAATAACCTGTCTAACAATTTACCAAATTCTCTGTCTGGCTCGAAGGGTCAAACAACTTGCCACCTATTGATTTACTAGCTCAGCAGGACTCCATTGTAACTTTTCTCGTGTATGTATAAAAGGAGGCATTATCAAAGGGATTACACGGTAAACCTGACCTACCACACTATGAAATGCTTATCGGCTATTGGAACATGTCACCTAGATTTTGAATTATGGTGTAAAAGGCCAGAAATTAATACACACACACACACGTGCACACACTCACTCACTCACTCCTACATGTTGTTTAAGAAAAATAAGAGCCAGTGGAAGAAAGTCTATTCCCTATGCTGTTGCTAATATTGATCATGGTAATATACAAACAAGGAAATGTGTGACATCGAGCAGCCCTGTGATTTGTGCCCAAGAACACCAAACGGCACTGTTGATTACAGCCAAGAGCAACACATGCAGATTTGGGACTCAAGTATCTAAGACACAATTATAGTCTGAAAAATATCAAAACAAAGTTTACAAGAAGACAGAACATTACAGACACAAGGAAGATCACATTATATTTCTTTGTTGAAGATAATAAATATAGCACCTATCGCAAATGCACAATATCAATAAAAATAATTATTTAAAGCCTAACATGGGGGAAAGCATAAAATAATTCTATTTTTAAGAAAAGACCTCTACAAAACTAGAAAGGTAATATTACATTCAGCTATATATTTTCCATAAAAATTTTATAGTCTCACAGATAAATTTATGGCCCCAAAAAAGCCAAATAAATTATGGGAAACAAATAATAGTAATAATTACAAGAACAACCATCACCATTGGCACAATGGTTTATATGCAGCTCAGGTGCTACCTCCTGTGCTCAGGGCAGACATTACTAATCACACCATCCTTTCTGCAGACTACAGAAAAGATCCAACCTTCTCCTTAACACGGTAATCCAGGCAACTGCCGCAGACATCCTGAACCTCATTCTACTTATTTGACAAATTGTAAATTAGTTATTTCCTAACTTTTTAGGCTATAATAGCAATTTCAACAAACTAAAATCTATTTAACCACTGGTCTCCACTATGGAACTAGAGAAATATCCCTGGGGAGAGGAGGAAACTGTTTAATACACTTCAACTTGTTAAGTTCCAAATTTTGTACATTAAATTCATTTAAATGTGGCTTTTCAAGATAGACAGACTGGGGTGAGGGAGGAAATTATACCGAAATCAGCATCTTTTACGCCAGTATGTGCTAAAGAAAATGAATTAAATATTGTGCACAGCATCACCAACTACTGTGTCCTTGACTGATCCCGACCTCTCCCAAGCAACTCACTAAGCAAATCACATCCCTTTCCAAGGCACTGTGAGGCAGAGTCTAACCACAAAATATATCAACTCCTTTTTAAATGTACTTTTCCCTGGTCATTGATTATATAATTAAACTAAAACTCAATAGGTCACTATACTTCTGCTGTGTCTGACTTGGATCAGGAGAAAGATATCCACATTTAAACCTTCCCCATCACAGGTTAATGGCATAGGAAGAAAAGATGGATTTTGTGGAAGGTCCGAACTAGGTGCCATATTTTAAGAGAAACGTACTTATTGTCTGAAAAATCATACATATTAGTTCCCAACTCAAATGGCAAACCAAGCATCTCCCACCCAAAACCCAGCTGAAAATTGTTCAAATGCTCAAATATACATATATAATATATACACACATAAAGAGAGAGGAAGAGAGATTATTGTTTAAAAGAATAAAAGCCTTAACAATAGAGAAGAAAGATGGAAGATACCTTAATTAATAGTCAATGGATAGGATCAGATTGATGGAAAACCATAACAACCAAAAATGCCAGACAGAAGAGGACACTGGAAATGCCACCAGAGCCACAACGACCAGGCTATGCACAGAAGTGATTCAGACGAGCTACCCCAGCCCCGGGCTCTCTCCCTTACTCCCATGGCCAGAGCATGTTCCACCGGCCGCAGAGGCATTCACCCCAGGTATAGACCATCCACCCGTGTGTGGACATGTCTTGAGGCCTGAGATGAGGAGGGCAGGCCTTGGGGTGACTTGTGGATCCCCACAGCAGACAGTATGAGGATGTACTGGACCACAACAGGACCACGACTCCTTTTGACTGATATTGGATTCATGGCCTAGGGTTATGGGGCCGGAGAATATTTTTGAAATGTCAACTGATTTTTCTTCCTCCTGGCATTTTTCCATATCCCAATCTCTCCCTCAAGCGGGCACTTGTATTTTTTTCAGAGTTCACAAGTCTCAGTAAGGGATGACAGGGGCAGGAAGCGGAAATGGCCACCTAGGCTCTGTTTGGTCTTTCCTAGATCTAATGCCACCAAGGAGAGCAAGTTAGGTGGCCCTTGCAGAGAAAACATCATGGAGAAAGTGTCTCTAGGAGAATGTCACTTGGATTGAGAGGAGGGCATGAGGAAATACAGACGGGGAACTGTGCACCGCAGGCCTGGCTCAGAATCCCCAAGTCCAGGCAAAAAGGCCATCAACAGCCCAGAGGAACGGTGGCCTGTGGGGCCCAGGGAACACAAATGGCACAAGGTCCTCGTGTGCACACTGAGGCAGGACTCAGAACAACTAAAATCAAAAAGGCCGTGGACACAGAAACAAGGGACACCTCGGCAGTAAACTCTGTGAGCCTGGGATTGAGAACCGGGCAATAAAGTCAAGGTGGGACCTCCTGCTAGTTCCTGGCAGAACACAGACTCCCAATAACTTAGCCATGATCTTAGGAGAAAGGAGGTGGAACCCCCACACTTACTTATATTGAGTTTTCATAAAACTTAATATAAGTTATAAAAACTTACATTGAGTTTTCAAGCCAGAATGAGGTCTTGAATAGAAATGAAGTTGTCATGGGAAAGTAAAGCTACATTTCTGGTACACCTCAGTACAGGACTTAAGACTTCCAACAATTACATATTCTTCTTACTGGGCCAAACCACACACACGATTCTGCAATGAAGATTTTTTTCTTTTTTTGCATAATCTACACTTTCAATGTTACTTTTATAAGATTTCATTTTGTAGGATCAATCTACAAACAAAACACAGAAAACTATAATCACTGCATAAATGTAAATATTACAAACCTTTTAATTGCTAAAATAGTAAATATCGACAGATACAACACATGTAAGCAAAGCTTCCTAGGGTGCTCAGTCATTTTTAAGAGTTTAAAAGAATCCCAAGACCAAAACTATTGAGAACCACTGATTGAAACCACTGTTGAGTAATTTCCTGTTACTTTAAATCAGAAACATTCCTAATCAATGAAATTATTTATTGGGCTAAAGCAAAAAGTTACACATTAGAGAATTCTGGTTTTAGACTGCTCACTTATGAGACCTGGAGAGTTCAGACCATAAAAATAATTTTGATGCTTTTTCCTCAATTAAAAAAATATATCTTGAAGGATTTTGTTTTGGTCTGAATTTTTAGATTCTTAGTGAGGTTTAGCTTAACTTACTGAGATGGCACTTTATTTTATTCATTGTTTGAAATATTCTAATGTTTAAGATTAAATAATTTAGATTTTAATCCCCTTACTATTTAGCTTTTCAAGTAACTGATTTTCCCCCTTACCCCAAACTCTGAAACCCCATTCCAGCCTTTATATTCAGTTTTCTTTTTCTGGACTCAGAATAATATACCAGAGCTTCATTCTAGGCAGCTGCAGATGTTCCATCAAAAGCTTACAAAGCCACTGTGGCATCAACACAACAATTGCACCGTCAAGACTGAGCAAAGACAATGCCATCATTGCCACAAACAACCAAGGAAAGATTCCAATGATATGGAAAAAGGCAAGGAGAATAGGGAGAATTTATACCATGAGAGAGAAATAGCTTTTATTCAAAACAAAAAATAAAATTTAAAAGGTTATGCTAACCTTCAGCCTATTTTTAAATTCATTTAAGATTTAAAGTCACGAGAAAGATACTTACACATACAGAGCCAAACTGCCCTCTACCCTGAAAACCCAACGAATAAAATAACATTTACTGACCACTTAGTAGGGTGCCAGGCACTCCCCCCTAAGGACTTTGTATTCAATATCTCATTTAATCCTCCCAAGCAACTTACCAGGTGCATTGTTATTTTTCTCTCTTTATAACTGAGGAAAGTATGTCTTAGAGATCACACAGCTAGTGGGTGTTGGATCCAGAAATCTAACAAAGATCCATCTACCAGTGGTGGGCTGGCGCGCTCATACTGACTGATAAGAACCAACTGTTACATTTTCAGGAATTTTGTAAGCAAGTTGCTAAGTACAGCCATTCTTTAAAATTAAATTACATAAATCTACAGTTTAGAAAAAATGTCAACACAAGCAAAGGTAATAAATACTCAAGTCTGTCACTTCCTAATTATTTCACTACATTGTATTATTATCTTCCTTGTTATTTATATACCTTGTATCTGTAAGGGAAAACACCATAATGACATGCTATCATGCAGCAATTCTTGACTCCACCTTATATAACACTAGCTTAGTAGTTTGAAATTCCCCATGGTAGGAGTATTTTTTACCACCGAAAATGGCAAACCCTGCAAATCGAGTATTTTGTTTCCCAGAGAGCCGGTTGTTAAGCACTGAGCAGCACACCTCTGGGTTCTTCCTACAGACCACAAGCTCTTCACACTACAATTTTCTTTTTCACCTGATAAGAATTACATGTTAATTTTGATTAATAAAAACAAATCGCTTTTACAGAGAGCCTTGGCTTTTACTTAGAAAATTAAACCACAGAAAAGTAAAAGTAGTTAACTCCATTGAACCATTTAATTAAATCCTCAGAAGACTTTTCCTTTCTGGTTCAAAAATAACATGCTCCAAAAAATCAAGAAGAGAGGGTGGGAGAGACAGCCATGTACACAAACAAGAAAGGAATACGCTTCTGCCAATATCTTCCTATAACCTACTTACACAGCTTTTCTAAAGATTTAACTCTGATAAAAGTAGGTCTTTTTTCCTGATATAGTAAATTTTGTATCTTAAAAAGGGTCTCAGATAGTACTTCGCCAACAGACTTTCCTCATTACATACGATCACATAGTACAATACTTCACATCCAACAGATGGTGGAGCCAATTTTGATGCTTTTCTTCTTTCAATAAAATGGAGCAACACCAACCAGTTGTCATCCTACAAAAAGACAGCGCTCAACATTGACTAATTTAGAAGCAGCCTTGCCAGAATTTTGAAAGCCTGCAATCTTACAAAAATCCAAGATCTTCAAAAGTGTGCTTTCTATGCACAAATTACAAGATAATTAGCTCCTTTCCTTCAATGCTTAACTCTCCCATTTAAAAGGGACAACTGTTAGATACCATTCTGTAAAATTTAATTTTCTCCTTAACAAGATAACATACATGTGACTCACTTTTGTGCATACAGACACACATACATGATTAAAGGAATTATCTTATTAATTTATTTATAAACTAGATTTCCTTTTTACTCAGAAAAAGAACTGCAGATGGAAATATTTTAATATCATCACCTCTCCTATCGAGAGGGTTACACATGCTGTAACTGTCATTCTTCAGTAAAAGATCTGTCAAGACAGAATACTGAGGTCTCCGAAATATTCATTATTTCAACAAATAATTATTAGGTATCTAATGATAATATTGTTATGTTTATTCAATATAGATGCATTAGACTTTGTAATTATATATAAAATTATATATTCTTTTAGTATCTATTAAAAAATGAAATCAGTTGCCAATTCAGGGTGAGAGGAGAGAATTATAAGGTGAGTTGCCTTATAGAGTTGCCTTATTAGAGTTGCCACCCTAATCGACTAGTCTGGATCCACAATGAGTATTCCACTATCTGACGCCACTGTCTACAGATTTGTCTTGAAACAAGGAAGGACATTTCTTTCACAGAAAGCTGATACTAGCTAATAAGATTTCAGATACATGTTCCCTAAACAAAGCTCCATGGAACATAGATTCCACAGGATAGTTAAAAGAAAAAAAACACACACACTGTTCAACAAAAAAAATGCCCAACCATCAAATATATTTGGGCAATGATGCATCAACAAAGCTAAGCTGGATTTTTACTACAAGACTTCTCATGTTCGACCTTCTTTTTCCAGGAACATCTTACATAACTGGTATTCCCCAGAACACATCCTGAGAAATGCTGATTCATGCAGTACTTTAGCCTAAGTATTGAAATAGGAAGGGAATATTTAAAAGAATAGAAAATACATTCACATTACTGTCCACAGATTCTTTCCTCAGCACTGAGATTTCCAGCCCAGGGCACTGCTTTTGAATGTGCTCTTCTTAGTTGCCGAATGGTCGACATTTGTCCACCCTCTGTAACTCTATTCAAATGCTGCTGTTCCATAAACCCTTCCCTGTCACCCAGCCACATGCTCATAACAGGATTTCTGCAACTCACACTCATGATAACCCATTATATAAACATTTGTGTGCAAGCCTATTGTCCCTAACTGCCTGTATGTTTGCCTGGGGGAAGAGAGGAATGTATAAAATGAATGAATGAATAAGTGAATGACTGAAAGAATGATACACTGAACAGCTCAATGGAAAACTGGTGAAAATAAAAAGGTATGGTTGGCTTGAAATGTATTCTTGCAAGAATGTTAATCATAGACTATTTAGCTTATATGGAAATTAAGCTTTTTTCTTCAGATATATCTGTATTATCGTAGCCTACTACAAATTGTTAAAATTAAAACTGTATCTTCAAAATTCCTTAAAATTTCCATATTACTTCCACTGTACCACTGTTTAAAGTCAGTAAACTTTTTTATGATACCTGAATGGTAGGAAATACTACAGTAAATTAAAAGAATCAAAAAATGTATGCCCAGAGATTATAACTGATCACTCAAGTACTGAACAAATCATAATTCATTGGAAAATTTAATTTATCCGTCTATAGAAACATGCTCCATTCTTTTAGGTGTTGCAATTTCAGTACTGCAGCACTAATTGCTGAAAACCAAAAAAGCACATGCATAAATGTTTTTGACTTCACTACTCTCAAACTCCTAAGACACTAAAAAACACTGTGAATGTCCAATTTCTTAAAGAATAAATCCCTTTGGTCAAGAAATAAAAGCAGACACGAATTCAATAGTAAGAAAAGAAACAACCCCAATTAAAAAGTGGGCAAAGGACCTGAATAGACATTTTTCAAAAGAAGGCACACAAACAGCCAACAGGTATATGAAAAAAATGTTCACCATCACTGATCACCAGGGAAATGCCAATCAAATCCACAATGAGATATCACCTCACATCTGTCAGAATGGCTTTTATCAAAAAGACAAGTGTTGGTAGGAATGGAAAGAAAAGGGAACCCTTTTACACTGGTGGTAGGAATGTAAATTAGTATAGGCATTATGGAAAACAGTATAGAGCTTCTTCAAACAATTTACAATAGAACTACTGTATAACCCAGCAATCCCACTGCTAGGTATATAGCATACACAAAGGAATTGAAAATAGTATGTCCAATGGTATCTGCACTCTCGTGTTCATTGCAGCACTATTCACAAGAGCCAAGATATGGAATCAATGTAAGTGTCCATCAGCAGATGAATGGACAAAGAAATATAAGCCATATATGCCATGGAATACTATTCGGCCTCTAAAAAGAAGGAAATCCTGTCATTTGTGACAACATGGATGAACCTGGAGAACATTATGTTAATTGAAATAAGCCAGACAGAGAAAGACAAATAGCACATGATTTCACTCATTTGTGCAATCTAAAATTTAAAGTTTAACTCATAGAAACAGAACATAAAGTGGTGGTTTCTGGAGGCTGGAGTGGGGAGATGTTCAAAGGATACCAAATTTCAGTTAGACAGGATGAATACGTTCTGGAGATGTATTGTACATCATAGTGACTACAGTTAATAACAATATATTTTATACTCGAAAATTGCTAAGAGAACAGATTTTCTCATAGGAGGTAATATATATGTTAAATAGCTTCATTTAGCCATCCACAACATTTACATGTATCAAAACATCATGATGTATGCCATAAATATACATACCTTTTACTTCTTATTTTAAAAAAAAAATTTTTTTTTAAGACAGAATCTCTCTCTGTTGCCGGGGCTCGAGTGCCGTGGCATCAGCCTAGCTCACAGCAACCTCAAACTCCTGGGCTAAAGCAATCCTTCTGCCTCAGCCTCCCAAGTGGCTGGGACTACAGTCATGTGCCACCATGCCTGGATAATTTTTTTCTATATATTTCAGTTGGCGAATTAATTTTTTTCTATTTTTAGTAGAGACAGGGTCTCTCTCTTGCTCAGGCTAGTTTCGAACTCCTAACCTTGAGCAATCCTCCCATCTCGGCCTCCCATAGTGCTTGGATTACAGGCCTGAGCCACTGCGCCCAGCCTAATAAATTTTTTTAAAGTGTTAAAAAAACACTTTAAAAAAAATAAAGGCAGACATGTGACTTCTCATTTTCTTCTTGCTTTTCAAAAATTTAGATTCTTTAATGCCAGGTTATAAACTTAATTTCCATAGTTTTATCATTTGTTAATATCTTTTAAAACCTAAAAGGGAAATGGCCATTTTGGATGGAAAAAAATAAGTATATATACAGTTTTAGTCCATAGTCTCTTATGGTGTAATATTTTCAAGCAAGTATGGTTTGCAGAACAAAAATGTTATGAATGTGACTGCCAAGCAATCAGTCACTAATGGCATCCTGGTCATGAAAAAGCAGCATACTGAAACTACAGGGGGAAAGCAGATCATACATTTAGTCACTTTTACTCAATCAACCTGTTGATTTACTCAAGAACAAAAATAAAAGATCATCCTGTTTTATACACACTGATTATGGTCATGAGCAAAGTGATGACTGAGACATTCCTTTGTCAAATGTATGCCAACACTTGAACAAATCACATCGCCTCTAGGAGGCTCTGTGCCTAAGGACAGTATCCAGTTAGGCACCTACTAATGGGAATGGAACAGAAGACAGCAAAAAATATCTATGGGGTTCTGCAATGTTTTAGTTATTTTCTATAGAAGGATCTATTAATAATATAACTCACACTTCTCCTAAGCTCATTCAATAATAGAATTCTTTGTATTTAATACCTCCCCAAATGAAGCTAAAATAAGTTTTTTTAAAAATATACTCTACTTTGTCCTACAAATAACTTACAGTAGAGATAAAGTTGAATAAAGCAAATATTGGCTGAGTACATACATAGTAGGGACCAAGCAACGTGCTGGAGTTTTATGAAAATCTGGTATGTAAAATAACCTAAACAACTATTATATGAATGACAAGAGGTAAGTCTTAATCCTTGGTCTACTACTAACTAGCACAGGGACTTTCACCAAGTCACTTCATCTCAAGAGTTCCCTTTTCTCACATGCTAAAGAGGGATTGTAATCATCCCCCTATGCCTGAGTGACATCGCCAAAGGCATTCACTGAAATAAATCATGAAGAGATATGCAAATTTCAAATACTATTTCACTTTGCCAAGAGGACCACTTTTACCCCACAATGTCACTGCCATATATAATAGCTTATACATTTCCATTCTTTGTGGGGTATGCCCACACTCTGGGATATTTATTCAACTGATAAATTTCGGAATCCACTCTGACAAAGGGCCTCTGCATGGCACGATAGCCACACGTTGCAATGCAAAGTGAGTGGCTTTCTGAGACAAAAATTTTCCACTGTGGCAGCTTCGCCAAGAGGAACATCCTGCACTGAATCCTCACAGCCTCCCTTGTCATTTGCATGGGCGACCTCGGTCCTGTGTTCCCTCACACACTGTTCTGAAAGAGTTGGTGTCCCATCAGTCAGTGTGACAGCCCCACATTATAGATCAATGTGATTTGTTTATTGACTTCTGAATACCAAATTCCTCCAAGGAGAGTCACAGAGCCACGACATGCTGGGAAAATAAGGCTGGAAAACATGTAAATACAGACGCACCCTGACAGCTCCTCATGATTGCCACTCACGGTATCTTCTAGAGGACACTATTCCTGCAAGGGCCATTCTACTCTTAGAAATGATTACATTTCTACCAAAAAAAAAATCCTAGATAACAAAAGAGAACAACAGATGAGTTTTCAAATTATAAAAGTGATAACGATAAAACAGTTGCTGTCTTAGGGTTCTTCAGGGAAACAAAACCAACAGGATGGAGAGAGAGAGAAAGATTCCTTTTAAGTAAGTGGCTCACACGATTCCGGGGGCAGGCAAGCCCAAAACCTGCAGGCAAAGACCCCGGCAACAGTTGGTGCTACAGTCTCAAGCCCAAAGCCAGGCTAGAGGAATTCCTTCTTCTCTGGGAGACCTCAGTCTTTTCTCTTAAGGCCCTCAACACATCATGGAGAGTAATCTGCTGTATTCAAAGTCTACTAATTGAAATCTTAAAAACATCTTCACAGTGGCATCTAGACTGGTGTTTGACCAAACACTGGGGGCCACAACCTAGCCACGTTGACACATTAAATTAAACATCACAGTTGCCTTTCATGGTTTTCGCACTATGGAGATGGCTACTATGCAGCAGGGTCGGGAGCCCTCTGCTTTGCACTTTCAGAGAAGAGATTTTTCCATTCATTGGGAGTTTAGATGAGAACCCGGCAAAATGATTTATTCTAACCAAGCTTGTAAGATTAACTATATATCAGAACTAAGCTCAAGGGCACAGGGTCAGATACCAAATCACTCCAGGGCCCGGAGTGTCATTATGTGATGATCTCCATAGCTTTGCTTCTAGATCGTTCTCCCTCCCATCTATTTACGGAAATCTTTTCACTCCTGTAGGACTCCCATCAGATGGCACAATCTCCAAAGCCCTTTGCATCTGCACAGTCAAAAGCTGCCCTGCCCCCTGCCCTTTCCCTCCCTTTCTTCATTCTGCTTTGCTGCTGGCTCACTGTTCTCACGCTTCTCACCCTACTGCAGTGACATGTAGCATCCGGCTCTTTGCAGGCAAAGCTGTTTCCACATCTCTCTTCTCTGCTGAAGAGAGGGAGGCCACTGAGAGGCAAAGTGAACTGTCTACTATAGAAATATTTCCCTCCCAATTTTTTTTAAAGTTTTAATGCATTACTTCTTATTGATATAAAACTTTAACGGGCTATAAAAACTGCCTCTCCATGGTGCCTCATTCCTGGAGAGTGAGGGCTTTAGCATCCCAAAAAACCCCAAGTGAAGATTAAAGGTTACTGACAAGCATAGGATTTGGATGACCTTGAGAGACTGACTGAAATGGGAGGAGGACTAATTAATATCTAGAGTCTTTTCCCTAAGCTCTAAGTTCTAGATAATTCGACCCAATAAACTGCTACTATCTCATCACAGAACACACAGTTCTTCATAATCTGTATTTGGGTTCTCCAGATAGAGTCTCTTTTCCCTGGACATCATTAGATAAATACCGATAAATTCTTACTTGCAGAATTTACTTTTTCTACATTCCCTTTGGGACTACTTGACTTCTGTTTGCAATTTTTTTTTACCTTTTCTCAATGCAATAATCTTTCATAACATCATCATCACAATAACTGCACTTTAAATACATTCACAACACTCCTCACAACCAACATGTAAGATGTCTATATTATTTCTCCATTTTTACAGATGAGAAAACTCAAAGACATTAAATATTCTGCCCACAATTGTAAGGCCACTTGGCTTTAGGGGTTGTGCTCTCTCTAGTACGCAATGCTGCATCTTAAGTGAATTCCTTAGAATTCTCAAATCTGCACCATTATTTTTCATTGACTTCATGTGGAGTTGGCTCCTAACAATATGAGAAAAACATTTTAAATCTCCCTCCCTTTTCTTACCTCAAATCACATGTAGAAACTGGTTAGGAGAGTGTTCCTGCTAGAGTGACCAACCATTCTGTCTGGCCCAGGGCCAAAGAGTTTCCTAAGAAGCAAGACTTTCAATGCTAAAATGGGACAGTCCCCAGCAAACTGGGATGGTGGCCCCCCCATTTCCAGTCACCGCATGCGTTCCTGTTAGCTTTGGTCACACGGCATTTCAGCTCCCTAAGCTTGATGACTTCTTCCTTTGCCTGTCAATTTTGCTCCTAGATTTGGCCTGTAACTACTGTGGCAACTCCAGCCAACCATGTATAGATAGATACATGGAGTATCCTTCTTCTTTAGAAAAAATTATACACCCCTAAATCCCAGCCAGGATTTAAAAAAGAAGAAGAAAGAGCATAAAGCACCAACTCTGGTATCTGAAGACAGGAAAGGGCCACGTGAACTTCATCCTCAGCCTAACTGTAACCCCATTGGCCCTTATGCAGAAGCCCTTCAGAGCTCCATAGGGATTTGTATTCAGAGATCACATTTGTTTTTATGTATTTAACTGAAAACCTCATATATCTGATATGGGCAAAAATGGCACCAACGGGGCAGGTGGAAAAGTAGCCTTTGGGTTTTTGTCCTTGAAAAGGAAATGCAGAGTTGCAATGAGCCGTTGTCCTGCATAAAAAATGGTTCTGAGAATGGGAGGCAAGTAGCTGGGTACAGCTGTCAGTGGGTGCCACTCTATTAGCCAACACTGGGAAGAGACAGCAAATGAACTCAAAGGCCCACAAAAAATGTTGACACAGGTCAAGTTTACATTTTGCTAAGAGAGCCTAAGTTTTCTACTTTAATTCTCCAGATGCTTCCCAATTTTTCTTTAGTAACAATAACAGCAGCAAAGACACCCAGAGGCCAATCCAGTCTTGCCACAAAGCTCACCAAGTTCCAAGTACATGCAGAAGACGGCTCACCCCTTCCTTTCATGTGGAAATTCAGTCACCAACCAATTATTACCAATTGGTTATCTGGATACAGAAGCTCTTTGTACATAGGGCAAAGTTTGTAGAAATACCAGACCCAAGATTAAGTGGCATGATCTTGAAAGAGCATGGATTAATCCAGTGAAACCATCAACGCTCAGGAAGAACAGTGTCATCCCAGGCCTCAGGATGAGATTGTATAGAACGGGTCCTTGCCAGCCTGCTGTCTGTGGAAAAGCCACCTGCTTGAGCCCTGTGCAAACCACAGGTGATGAAGACAGGGAGGAAATGCTGGGTCCCCAGCCCAACCCGCCTGGTCCCCTGATGGCTCCACTAAAAGACCTGGGGTCAACATAAAGAATTCACCAACATACAGTTATTAATAGATAGAAGGAATAAGTTTTAGTGCTCAACAGCACAGCAGGGTCACTACAACCAACAACAGGATAATTGTATATTTCAAAATAGCTAGAAGGGAAGATATGAAATGTTCTCAGCACAAAGAAATGATAAATGTTCAAGGTGATGGTAGCCTAAATACCTCAATTTGATAATTACACATTGTATGTATATATCAAAGTATCACACATGCAACCATTATGTATCAATAAAATAATTGATTAATTAAAATTTTTTAATTAAAAAAAAGAATTCACTGACAATGTTCTTCCCACCCAAACATCTTGACCATACATGCGATACAAGATTTATAGTTTGTAGATTTTTTGAGGAAAAAAGAGGAATGTTAAGAGTTTTAAGCTAAACTGACTTCTTGGTTATAATCTCACTTCCCATTTTCTTTAAATTCAGGGTAACTGAGGTGCCTTCTACACATCCCTGCACACTTATACACACTCACAGAAATCCGGAAGGAAACAGGCAGAAATATTATCAATGATTGTTTCTGAAGGATGGGAATTTCAGGTAGTTTTCTTTATTCTTCACACTGTTTAAGAATTTTCTAATAAGCATTAGCAGCATTTCTAATGAGCATTAAGAAAAAAATAAAGCTGTTTCCATCCTTCAAACATAAACTTATCCCTTGGATTCTTTATAAATCGCATCCAATGTTCCATCATTATAATAATTCCCAAGAAGATATGCAAAATCAAATATTTAGCATTTCGTTTTTAAGGGTGTGGCCTAAAACGTGAGCTAAACGAAAATGAAGGGCTGTGTGTAGGCGTGATAAAGTGGGACTTAACAAATATGCCCCAAACACTCAGAATATCTGGGCAACATGGGCCACGATAGGGGGAAAAATGGAAGTTTTTGCAAAAATATTTTTCTCCAATAAATCTTCAACTGACTTTTCATAAAATAGTGCTGTGACTGATGAACTGGGAAAAGTACAAAGGTGGTCTGGGATCCACTGATATTTTCTCTTTGTATGTTGTTTTTTGTTTTCTGTCTGTTGTTGTTGTTATCATTACTGTTAACAAGAAAAATAAAAAATGCTCAAGTTTAGGCAGATCCAGGCCGGGAGTGTGTTTAATGACTATTTTTCCTGGTCGGTTGTACAGTGAGTAGGTGACTAGCTGTCATTATCCAGAAAACTCCAAGTCTAAAATTTCCCCCAAGCATTACGTATCATACTCATCTATCCTGCTCTGTACTTAAACAGCTGCCTCTCAGTCAGTGGTGAGGGCATTACTGTTGTTTTCTTTTTCCCCCACAAGCTTTTTCTGTTTTCTTTGACATCTGAGAGATTCAAAGAAGTTTTTTTTTAAGTCCTTTTCAATTCATATTTTATATTTAAATTCTCTTGGATACAGATGAAGGGATGGACCATAGTACATATGTACTCTTCCAAATTATTCTAAGAATCTTGAAAAACTATGAAAATGCCAGCCTCTGCCTGATATCCCTATTAATGTCATTCAAATAAATTTTATTTTTATTGAAACTCCAGATTAAAAGAAATGTATGTCTTGGCATTTACGCCAAGGCATATAGTACAATTACAATCTCCAAAAATGCTCAAATATTTCAATGAAACTTGAGAGTTAATTACCCAGGCACTGCAAGAGAAGTGCTATATAAATACAAAGACAGATTTAAATGTCTCAGCGTTACTTTATAAAACAAAGTTGTTTTTAACAAGTTCTTACTTTGAAGCTGAAAATACAAACTAATGAAGTTCTATTTCTTTTGAGAAGGCGATGAACTTCCACACTGAAGCAGGAAATGTATGCACTTAATTTCAAAATCAACACAGTTCATTATATCTGGGGGAGTCATTGGTACCGGAGAGTTTTTTTGAAGCTTCTTCTATTAAAAAGTTTTACACCTCATACACTTTCTTAATTTTATCAGAAGCACTGTAACAAGTTATAACCCTGAGCTAAGACTACAAAATTGGAAAAGAGCCCAAGCAAATCTTTTAAAATCTATAATTTCAAGGAAAATATTTACAATTCTTAGTGCTGGGAAGAATTCTCTGAGATTTCAAGAGATGTTATAAAGAAGGCAATATTCAGCTAGCAAAAAATTTTCTAAATCTGATAATTCATGCATCAGAAATAAACAGGGCTTGGGGGGAGGTGGTTTGTGCTGTCAATGTTACAGGTCTTTTAACTTTAGTGTGTCAATGCTGTCTTGACACACAAAGGTTAGGACACAAAAATGATTATGTGACATAAATGAAAATCTGCATGGAACCACCTGTTGGCTCTACCACGCACTAGCTCTGCTGCTTGAGCACGTTAGTTCACCACTCTGTGCCTCAGTTTTCTCATCTCTAAAGTGGGTATCATAACGGTACTTAACTCACAGAGTTGAATTAATACTTGTAAAGTGTTTTGAACAGGTCTGGTGCAAAGTAGCAGTCTGTGTTAAATAAACTGCAATGGACACAATTGCTTCTGCTACGCAACTCCATGGCAAGTCTGTAGTGCAGAAGGTCCAACCAAATTAGCATCAAGAGTAGCCACCATGCCTATGGGAGAGGTCAGGGGGCTCCAGCGTGAGAATGAAAAGAAATTACCCAGAACGACTCAAAGTAGATGCACCGCAGTGAAGTGCACATTAAAATCAGCCAGAGCATCTTGGCTATAGGCTGCCCTGAGGCTACATAGACAAATGCTTTGTTTTTCCTGAGGCTTAGTTGTCTCTGGGTGGATCATCACAATGCAGACCGATGAACTACGTCCGAAGTCCTGCGTTAACACTAGAGTTGAGTTATGGGAAGCACACAGCAGCTGGTATTTACTGAACTCTGGCACAAGCTAGACACTATGTTAGACATGTCTGCATCGTGATGTAGGGATGATTATCTGGTTTTCACAGTAGAGAATATCTAACCATCATGGAGCTATTAAGTTTTGGAAGGTAGGGGGAAGTTGCAGAACTTATACTCAGAGATCCCCGATTCCAGTTTATAGACCTTCTCTTACATGGTGCTCCCTTTTGTTCATAAAAACTAATGTAGAATACTCCAAAGAAGCTGGGGAAACTTACTCAATTCTTGAATTCAACCAAATACTGGATCAGGCAATCGGTCATTACCACATTTGTGAAAAGTTCTCTGTTAAAAACTGGAAATGCAAAGAGTGATACAGGGTCTGTCGTCCAGGCACATGAGAAGTGGCAGGCAGAGGTTTGGAGCACATGCTGTCAGTGGGAGAATACATGAGTACAACCACTTTGGAAAACAAAATGGCATCACACCTAGAAATGCAGAACCAGGGATTCCGCTCCTGGGGACATTCGCTAGAATCGGAACTCATGCGCATTTACTCCTACACTGTCATAGCAAAAAAAAAAAAAAATTGCAAATATTCTATGCTGGAATACTATACAACAGCGAAACTGACAGCAGTGATGTACAACAACGTAAAGCGGTATGGAAGAATCTCAAAAGCATAATACTAAGAGAAAGAAAGCAAGTCCCAGAATCATCCACATGCCAATTAACTATAAAAGAAAGCAAGGAAATTAGAAACACAAAATTCAGGATGGCTGTTCAGCCAGGAGGGAGGGGTGTGGTTATGAAGGGCCCCATGCAGTGCTCCTTTCTTAAGTTAGGTGGCAAGGACAAATGTGTTAGTTTCATGATTCTTTAAACTGTGTATTTCATTTAAAGCCTTTCGCATGTATTATATAGTCTATATTTTTAAAACAAGTAGAAAAGATCAAATTTACTCTAATAAATGCTGAAAACAAAATAGTCATCTACACAAATGGCCACAAAATAAGGCAAAATAAAAGGAGAGATGAGAAGCTGAGATTCCTTGAGTGCCTGTGTGCTAGATCCCATGCTGAGCTTTCACATATAATAATCTCATTTTTAAAAGCCCAAAGGTTATAGGTTTCAGAGGAAAGGGAGATGATGCCTGATTGGGAGGACAATTTCCTAGGAAACTGACATCCCAGGAAATTGCCCTCCTGTTTGACATCCACCATAAGGCTGGGAAATGGTAACAGTGAGACGGAGCCATCTCAGGTAAAGAAAGCAAGACTTTGAAAGAGGGCATCGAAGGACCTTTGGCATGTCCCTGAAACATCAAGTAGTCCAATTTGGAGCCTCAAGGGTTGTTGTTTTAGGGGGGGTATGTTTTGAGGGTTATTTTGTTTTGGGGGTGGGGGGAACAGGATTTTACTCTATTGCCCTGGCTAGAATGCAGTGATATCATCATAGCTCACTGCAGCTTCTAACTCCTGGGCTCAAGTGATCTTCCTGCTTCAGCCTCCCAGCTGGGACTACAGACACCACACCTGGCTACTACCACACCTGGTTAACTTTTCTATTTTTCTGTAGAGACAGAGTCTCGCTCTTGCTTGCTGGGCAGGATCCTTGTCTTAACTCCATGTCACCAGACATAAAGACTATTATGAACCAGTTTCCAAATCTGAGATTCTATTAAGAGTCTAAATGATCCCTAATAGCCGATAAAATCTCCAACCCTGAGTTCACATGTGAGACTGTGTCAGAAATGTCTGAACTGCTCATTTACTCATAACTTAACACGACACAAAAAGGACTAAGTTTAAAGCTAGACTTAGTTTGCGTCTCCAGATTTCTTCAGCAAATCATACAAACTTGAACATCAATTTACCCTACAACCACAGGGGGACGTTCTAACTTTCCATCTATTTTTGCTGAAAGATACTTTACTTAACTGAACACAGGGCAAATTTCAAGTCATTTTTACAGCCAACTGCAATCAGCTTGGCATGTTTTCTCAGAAAGAGAACTCATAACAGCTACCATCAGCATGAATAACCTTCATCCTGGGGGTTATGGGACCTGGCCACCAGCACCATAGTCCATTAGTTCTTTCCACGTTGGTCAGGAGCCATGCTGCACTCTGCCTGAAATTGACAGCAGCACGTTCTCCCTGACCCAGCAGGACACAGATACTATCCATTCTTGCTCTTTCGGACTTCTAGAAGGCGCTTTAAAGTTAAGCTTGGCATTAAACTGTTCTATTAAAGTTTCATTGCAAGTATGAAAGTAAGCAAACCAAAAAAAAAAAAAAAAAGTTCAAACACACAAAAATGGCTTCAAACACTTATAAAGATAAGGCTTTAAAACAGGGGGGAAAGAGAAGGAATAAAAAAATCCATATTTAAAAAACGACAAGCTTAAAACTTCTCCTTTTGATACAATGACAGCATGGGTAAGGTTTTATAGTGCATTTTTAAAATAACAACCTCTCAAAGAGCCAGGATTATTTTACAGCATGCTTATCAAACGCCACATTAAACACAAAATTGTCTCAGTCATCAACCTCAAGCTAAACTTTCTTAAAACTTCCCGAAGCTATTATATCAGAGTTGTGCCTAAATGTTAACAATTTTGAGGAAACTTAAAAGCAGTTCAAACATCCTTTAAGTGATTGCCAAGCTGTAAATTGTTCGAGTACAGAATGGGGTTCATCTCCTTAACTCTGGTTGCAAAACATTTGAACTATGCTTTGGATGCCCTGGGTATCAGGCTTGGTTCCTATGGGCAGGTCAAAGGTTCTAAGCCTTGATTTTCTCTTCTGATCTGCCTGTATTTTGGGTGTCTATGAGCATAAAATAGATGGATATAAAAGTTATTAAATATAAAAATGTGAAACAGCATAATACAAGTTATTATAAAATATCTAGAAGATCACATATTAGAAAAACTCCCCACTGTAGCTTCTTCCCATTTACCAAGCTCGCTACTGACCACCACCCCCAGCAGTCGGGGTAAAGCTGTCCTTACCTGGGCAACCAGAGCACCCTGTGTCTGCATCTGTCACTGCGCTTATTATATTGCATGTCATACAGATGTCATTTGCGGGGTGTCCATCCCACCAGTGTATACACTCATCATACATCTGGATCACCTGTGCTGGGCACAGAAAGACACTCCATCTATGGGGTGTTGAGTGAATGTCCCAGGGTGAAAATGTCAACACTAGGACACTAGCAGAAGCAGCATTAACAAAATCCTGGAGTACTGAAGGGCAAGTCTCATTCCAAATTTGCTCAGACATGTTCAGAGAAACTAGGGAAATAACTTTATAGCATTGAAAGGCAATCCAAATCCTTTCTGACTATTCCAAAGGGGGAAGAGGGGAATGTCTTCTTGATAGTGTAAACCTCAGAGAGTGTGGATATATAACCTTAACAATCTCATGCTTTCTACCAAATAATGTATAATCAATAATCTCAAATTAATTTTAACAGCTAGAAAAGCATAATGCTCTTTCCTTGCCATTCATTCACACCACATTATTTTACTAAAATTCAAGTCAGCTGCTACTTTGATTAAAACTTTTTCCATTGCCTCAACTTCTTCCAGTCCTTTAACATTAGGAAAATTAGAGTAAACTTTAATAGACTCGAGAATGAAAGTATGGTCATTCCATTGGTAACTGTACATTTTAGAATAAAAGGAGGTCAAACGAGTAATCACATTAAGGTGACAATACCAACCTATACTACTATATATAATGAACAATATAAAACCATATAATGGCCAGACAATCCAAACTGGGAATTCTTCCTTGGGAAAGTTTCAATGGAAATACTAGATAATATTTTAAGGAAACTTGATATACAAAAGTCTGACATAATAGCATTTGGGTATTGGGACATTAAGTTGTTATACAGCAGTTGAGTTCTGCCAAATACAAATATTTCATGTCCCCATGACACCCTCTTCACTCTGCTAGGGTCTGATCAGGGTCATCTAAAAATAGCAGCTGGAGATGCAGCCAGATATCCCAGGCAATGCTGCAGAGGAGCTTCTAAATGGCAGAAATTGTAGCTTAAAGAGACAGTACAGCTGATTAAGCCTCTCAAAGTCAAGCACAGATGGAGAGCTACTGTCCCCTACAATGCATCTCCCTGTGATACTTGTGGTCACTTTCCATCTCAACTCATTCTTTATACACATTAGGCAATAATCATCATTTGAAACAAAAGGGGAGGTTCATTTTCAGCTAATGGGGTAAAAGGCATCACAAGACACAGAATTTTAGAGAGTCCTCGAGATTATCTGGAACAGTGATTCTCAAACTTAACCATGCATCAGAATCTCCAGGAGGGCTTATTAAAAGTTGCCATCTTCTGCATGGCTATAAGATCTTACATCCTCTTGCCTACTCAAAGACATCACTCTAGAAATTGCCCTCTTTTTTCTGTAATAGTTCCCCCCTCTACTGCTTCATATATAAACATGCTTTTATTTCTCCCATTGTTTAAAAAAAAATCTTCAAATCTCTGATTTCTCCTCTGCTACCACCCATTTTTCTGTTGCCCTATATGCAACACTTCTCAAAAAACTGTCTTCATTTGCTTTCTCTAACTCCCCTGCTTCCATTGTCTTTTGAATTTCCATCCAATTTTCATCCTCACCACTTAGCAGAAACCATCATCACAAGGGTGACAATGACCTTCTCTATGCTCAATCCAACTGTCAATCTTCAGTCCTCATCCCCATTGGCTTGACCAGAAGCATCTGACTCAGTTTCTCCATCTTTCCTGCCTAAAGCACATCCTTCACTGGGCTTCTAGAGCACCATGCTCTTGATTCTCCTACACCTAGCCTTTCTAGCTGTTACAGGTTGAATTGTGTCCCCCAAAAAAGATACGTCGAAGTCCTACCCCCCAGTGCCTGAGAATGAGACTTTATTTGGAAACAGAGTCTTTGCAGAGTTAGACAAGGTAAGAAGAGGTCGTTAGGTTGGGTCTTCTTAGAGAAAAGGAGAAGTCTGGGCACAGGTATGCACAGAGGGAAGCTGACGTAAGACACACATGGAGAAGATGGCCATGTGACTAGGGTAAAGCACTTTCAAGCCAAGAAATGCCAAGGGCTGCCCACAGACACCAGAAGTTGGAAGAGTTATGGAAGGATTCTCCCCAAAGCCATCAAAGAGCGTGGCCCTGCTGACACCTTGATTCCAGACTTGCAGTCTCCAGCACTATGAGGTAATAAACTTCTGTCGTTCTAAGCCACTCAGTTTTGGTCCCATGTTACAGCAGCCCTAGGAAACAAACTCATGGCCAATCCTCCTTAGCATCTATGGGTGGTTTCTCATTTCCCTGACCTTGGGATGGCTTGGGGCTCAGTCACTGTACCTCTTTACTTTTTTATATTACACCCATACCTAATTGGTCTCAACCACTCTAAGGCTTAAAATATTTTTCTTTGCTCAAGACTCTGGCCTAGACTTCTCCCCCAGTCCTCAGACTAATGTATCCACCTGCCTTCGTGACATCTCTTCTTCCACAGCTAACAGACATCTCAAATCTAAGCCCCAAACCAAACTTCTGATTCTCTGCAAGAAACTTTTGTCTCCTCCAGTCTCTCTCATTTTAGTGAATTACCAAATCGTTCAGACAAAAAAAAACCTGCGGGATAACATTTGACTCACTTCATTTTCTGTACCTCAGATTCCAAAGGCAAATCCTAATGGCTCCACATTCAAAATATATTCAGAACATGATCTCTTCCAATCACCCCCCCTATTACCAACAAAGAGCAAAGCCCATCATCTCTCACCTAGATTATCACAACAGACCCTTGTATAAATGAGTAGCCTCCCTCAACCTGGCATTCTCTTACTCAGCCTTATTGTTTCCATAGCGCCTGTCGCCATGTAGCATATTAGCTATTTGCCTTTTTTTTGGATGTCTCCCTCCACTAGAGTAAGTTCCATGGGAAGGGGAACTGCTATATCCTATATCCTCAGCTCTTAAACTGTGCCCTGCACTTTGAAGGCACTTAATACACAGTTTTTGAATGAACAAATAAGTGAACAAACAGGTAGAAATTCCTAAAATGAAGTGAAATTTTCTTTTTTTATAAGGACAGCACTGTCGCAAGTTCTTCTAGCTAAACTTCTCCAAAAGTGGGAAAAGCACAACTCCATCTCACCATTGCAAATATTATAGCCATAAAAGAAAATTCAGAGATTCTTGGAAGCATTAAAAAGGATAAAAACAAAGCATGCTAATAAGTTCTTCCTTTAAATGATGTTTATGCCCCTAAAGATGGCTGGGCCCCCTTGGCCTCACAGAGTCGATAAGGACTGAGCCACTTCAATAATGAGACTATTTGGCATGACTTTCTCCCCTGCTGTGGTTGTACGTGGGTCACCTCTGTACGTTCAGCTGCAATGCTGCCCCAGAGACAATCATCTGCATGTTGCTGTACTCCATGTTAACCTAAGCTGCAGGTGCAAGCACAGAGCTACACAATTCATGTGTCTGCTTCTGCAGGATGAAGTGATCATCATGAAATTTATTTTCCTATTGCCCAACATGCAAAACACAAGCATGATGAAAAGAGCAAAGATGTAAAACTGGAATGTCTAAGCAGTCGGCAATGAAGATTCTAGTCGTGTCCTATGTGTATGCAGGAGCTGCAGAGCTTGCGAAGTTTAATTTTATCACACTGACTTATATTTTATGTGCCAAGTTTTCCCCTTTAGCATTTCAGCAAGTGCAGTGGGACAAATCAATGCAGCTAAATTCTTAGCCACTGAGCTAAGAAAATTCCCTTTCACAACTCGTCAGGGTGAGAACCACAGAAGTGGGGAGGAGGGAAAAGAAGGAAAAGGCCATAAGGTAGAAAGAGAAGAGATTTTAGAAGTTATCTGTCATGGATGCCTAGGTTGCTCTTAGAAACTGCCTGCCTTTTGTTTCCTTACCTGAAGGATTTAGGATGGGGTAACCGTCCAGGTTCTGTGCTAGCCTATTGCTACTACAATGCAACAGCACTAGGGCTTAAAACGGGGTCTCTGGGGGGTAACAGTGTTGTGACATCAACTTTTTAAAAAATGTCTTAAGCATTTCTGTCTAGAGAAGAGTGTACTCATAAATAGAACAGAGAGGAAAAGGGTGGCCAAGCTGTGGGCAACAGATGAATCTAGAACAGTGGTTTGCCGCAAAGGAGACCTGGAGGCAGAAGTTGAGTATGCAAAAGATGAAGCTATAGAAATAAGGATTGCAAAAGAGGCTGCAGATATAGGAGGACCAGAGTGATGTCAGCCTGGGGACACCTGTGACATAACTGTGTGTGCTCTGTTGCTCTGAGCACTGGAACATGACACAGCAAGACTCCCAGCATTTAAATGGGACACTCAATCTCACACACACACACACACACACACACACACACCGTTCCAATCTTGCTCCACCATATCTGTCCGCCTTACATCTGACCTGCTCAGATGCCCACGTGCTCCTGTCACTCATGCGTCACATTAATGGCAGCGCTCAGGCATCGCTCCATAGGCAGCTTCAGGGACACAGGCTGCATCTTCTGTCCTGTGTGTTACCTAATGCTCTAAGTTCGCAATTAATATTAAATCACTAATAGTTATTAGATACTTAATATTTTAGACTAACAGTAGAATAACACATTTAATCAAGTTTAATAAGTAAATAATAATCAGGAACATGGAACTGAAATGCCTCTTTAATGAAATCCACAGAAGCATGGCTGAGATCACCAAAGTTTTCTATTCAAACCTAGCAAATCAGTGTCGATTATAGCTTCCTTCTGATTCTCACAGCAGAACAGAAATGCTTTTAAACATCTCTGGAGTTAAAGCTTCTATTCACTTGGGGGTTTTGTTTTATTTAGTTTTGCTGTGTTTCTTGTTTAAAAACCACAGCAATGAAGGAGGCTTTAAATAGAAAACCAGCACATACTTAAATATAGAGGAGAAGTCAAAAAACAATTTGAAATTAAATCAATTTTCTTAAAATACATTTATGTTTCCTTTTTGATTTCTACATATTTGTTCACTCCTTTGAAACTTTTATACTATTTTAGGATTTTATGGCAAAGCCAAGATAAACACTGATTTTTATCTGGCAAGGGTATTTCCTTCTCAGAAAAACAGTCCCAGTCAACAAGCACAATAGTAGTAAACACAACAGCCAAGGATATAAAAAAAGAAAACTCATGATGTCACATTGAATAGGTAGGGCTCTAACCCAACCTTAAGAAAAAACTAATTATACATATAATTCCCTTTCTAAGTCTAGTTTTATTAACCACTTAAAGGCAACTGAAAGTTCCTATTAACTTTTCCTAATTAAATGTATTCTGCTTCTTTATTATGCATTGTTTTTTGTTGTCATTTCATTTTTTTTAATTCAGAGATATTCTTTGTTTAAGATAAGTACAATCATTGTTAAGATGACAATTCTTTCTAACTTGATTTATAGATTCAGTGGAATAACTGTTGATGTCTTAAACAAAATGATTTTAGGAGATACATTTCTATTAATAATTACTACTTTGAAAAAATTGTAAGTCAGATTTTTATTGGATCAAAATTAGGCAGTTACCTGTAAATGCCCATAATTGGAAACGCAATGTAAATTCTGTTCTAACAAACCAATCTGTTGTGTTTTAAAGATAGGATAATTAGCACAGTTACTATTAAACTTGGGGCCATGGTGAGACTTACAGACAGATCATAAAAAGCAGTATGAAAAAGGAAATTAAGTGGTTTGTACAAGCAGAAAAAAAATAATATCTTTAAGAATGAGACAGGCAAAAGGGAAGAAGAAATAAGGAAAGAAATGGCTTTTGCAACTGGTATCAGAGAATGTATATTGGAATAAATACATAGTATAAGTAATTCTTTGTACATACCTAGTCTGCACAATAATGAGGCATGGTTACTTTTTACTAATGTGAAAAGTTTTCCTCTTGGCAGCACTGGGAAAAGATCCTTCATAAACATGGAAGTGGGTGTAAGAAGAAAATCCTCTTCCAGTGAAGAGAAAAATTCAACCCATGGCATATGCGTTAGTTGCTAGGAACACAGAACTCTTTCAGGTTTGTTCTGTATTGAAATCATGAGCTTGCTCACAATTTTCTGATTAATACATTCTGTTTCACCCACAAATGAATAAAAGTGTTGTTTTGTTTTCTTCAAACTTTGCAATACTTTGGGAGGATTTGAGATAATAAAAAAGAAAGCAAGGGTAAGGGAGCAAAAAATTAGATATACAGCCTTGACTTCATTTAAATAAAAAAAAAAAACAGGGAAAATACGGTTGTTTTTCCACCTACAGTGCCTGAAATGAATTAAGCATTTAGCAGGTGCTCAGAAAGTATTTGTTGCAGAAGAAAGAAAGGTGTGAAGGAGGGAAGTCGTTTACTTCTGAAATGTGGGTAGAAAGTGTTCTGAGATACATTCATGTCTTAACTCATGATTCTTCATGCAAAACCTATCCCATCCGCCACTGGTGTCTTCACGCAAATCCAGTGGCATTTATTGAGCACCTACTATGTATGAGGATTGCCCCTTTGGCGTCTGTCACTCTATATTAGTCTTTAATCTTGCAGCTGAAAAGCCCCAGAGGCTGTGAGCAGATGGGTCTAGCAAGAGCACATAACTCCACCCAATAATACCACCACTCCATCTGGCACATTATTCCTACAACAGTCTCTGCAAGAGAAATTGCACTAGGTAAGAACATTAGCAGAGGCAGGGTGATGGGTCTCAACAGAAATTGCATGTGACAAGCAGCCCTTCTAGTCTTACCACCAGCAGCTGCGCACCTCTATTCTACCTGGTTATGTGTTAGCTCTCCGCTCTCTAACTTTCCACACCTTCATCCTCAACTCGCCCTCCTCTTAGACTAATAGTTCTGCCAACTCAGGGGCCATCAATCTTTCCACATTAGCCTTAAGCTGCATGGAAAATGGAAGAGAGAGTGAAGCACAAGCCTATGACTTGGGCCACCTCCCTCCATTCTCAGGGGGTTAGAGAACTCATAAAAGTCATTAAGGTCCTCTGCCTCCCCTTCCTGTGTTGTCAGAGGTATTCGCTTCTTAAAAATGTCAAATTTCCTTTTCCGCATACTTTTACAGACCAGGCACAGGATACAAATGCTGGAGTTGTTAAAAAAAAAAAAAGTGCTACTTACTGGTGAACTTTTCATGAATACAGTAATAACCATCTAAAGAAATGAACTCACTATTTCTCATAAAAATGACAATTCATTGTTGATAAAATTGTATTCACACTAATGATTAGAAACTAAAATAAAAGTTAGGAAGTACAACAAAATGTGGTGACTAAATGAGATCTGATTTAAAATGGAAACACCAGGAAATGAAATGATATACACCTTCTCTAAGACAAGCATATCTAAGATATTTAACCAAAGAAAAAAAAGGCGGATCCAGAAATGTAAATGGCAGAAGCAAACAAAGAATCACTAATATTAAGCCTCTGAATTTCCTTTAAAAAGTTAAGATTTTTATATTCCTTGCTTAGACCTACCATTGCTAAAAACATAGCAACACAAGAGAGAACAATGAGACGTCCCTTCTTAGAGTTCATTTACTAGGTCAAGTGCATACTATAATAGAATCTTCATTCTGATCTACAAAATCATTGTTCTCTTACATTGATTTTCAAACACTGTTCTCTTAATAGTTTTCTATTTAACTGAATATTTATATTCACAGACTATTTAAGGACACTTCAGAACTTTGATCATCACGCCCCATTTGCTCCAACCTATGAAATACTTAGAACACACCAAAAAAATATTTCAAGGCCTATGTTTCCTGACGTAATTTGACTTAGCTTTTAAAAGGGAATACATAAATGTTTGAGAATGCTATTTAAAAAATACCATTTTGTGATAAACTCTTTATGTTCAGCCTTCAAACTGTAATTCATAAGAAACATGAGAAACTTTTTAAAAACGAGTATGTCCAACAATTGTCATGAAATTGGAGAGACAGAGTCCCCTCCTCCAATAATGAGCACTTATAAGCTTTCTTTATATCATCAAAAAGAAGGAGCAGGAGGAGAGAGGAGAAGAGATGTAGATGTATGTAGCCAAGAGACAAACTGGACTTTGAAAGAGCTAAGGAAATCTTGGAAAAATCAAATATGCTCCATTTATCTCCAAAGGGCAGGAGAGGGATCATTAGAACAAAGTCAACAGAGAAGAGGGGAGACTTTAGGCTTACTATGAGAAAGAAGAACTTCCTATTAAAATGGAATATACTGTCTTTGCCTTATGAAGTAATAAACACAATGTCCCTAGAGGAACTCAACTGGAAGCTGAAATATTCCTTTGCAGGAATGCTGAAATTGTGAATTTCTCTACCACGTGGGAAACAGAACTCAGAGGATAACTCTGTGATGCTACATTTTCCATGGTTTTAGTCAAACATGTCGAATGCTTTTACAAAGTTTTTTTTAAAAAAGTGTAGATCAGCACCCTTCATGTTAGAATTTATATGTCAGTGATGGATGTTTGTATTTTCGGACCAGCGTCCATATTCCTCCCCCTGGTAGCATCAGCTTGGTCTCCCCTTTGAAATGGACCCAGTCCCTTTGAATTGCATGTGGCTTCCCCAGCCCTCTACCCTGGGCCAGAGAGATGAGCATCGGATCAAAATTGGGCCCAGCCAAATAATCCCGGAGCTTTCATTCAAACTATTGGGGAAGGAACATTCTTTCTGCTGAGATAGCTGGAGTGTGAGTCTTAAGCTGCAAAATGCCATCTTGTCACCACAAGGAAAGAGAGAAGAGAGGAAGAGGAACTGAAACCTGACCACAGCCCTCGGACCCATCGACACCTGCTCTGTTCGGCTACGTAAACCAGTACATCCTCTTTTCTGCTTTACCTACTTTTCATTGAGTTTCTGTCACTTGCCACCAAAAGGTGCTGACTAATGTCCAAGAAGGAAACAACAAGAAGGGAAGCTTGAATATCTAAATGTGCTAATCATCTAGTTCATTGTAAGTTTTCATCTTTAAAACTTGAAATATTTAGAGTATTCCCCCAGTACCCTTTCAATTTTCTCATCCTCTTCATCATGACTTTTAACAGTTGGAACCTATGTTCCTCCAGGTTTCCTCTTAAGTCCTCGAAGAAGTTCTCCCTTGGTTTATTTTATTCCCCTAAGAAAGAAATGAAATGAGGCACTTCCTAGAGTTGGCAGCAGTCCCGTTCATGAAAAGTCCCTTTTTGTGGCATTGTCTTTATGGGCACCACATGGCATAAACCACAGCCAGTTAGGGGTTAGATCAACCATTTGGATCTTATCTGGTTAGAGCAACTGGAAACTTCCCCTCTAAGAGGAACAGACTGTTTCAAAAACCAGGATTCCAGAAATAGTTTGTCAAGCTGTCCAGGTTAGCTGTTCTGAAATCGTCACCCAAGGCCAAAGGCATCGCTCTCTCACGCCCTGAATCACGTTCACCGGGATGGCCTTGAATCTCCATTCCACTCTCTAGTGTGCTGCATTTTTGAGCCTTTTTAAATCTTTCTTTAGATTTTCCTTACAAGCTAAAAAGTGGTTCATTTTACAAATTTTAATACAACCTGGACCACGGTGAAGATAGAAATCTCATTGGTAAGGATAATTGTTTCTGACCTTCTCTAGAATCAAATAAGGTACAAATAGATAAATATGTGCATTCTTACATTCATTCCCATCTGATCATTATCTAATTGTATCTCGTTACATTATTAATCACAACATCGTCTTTTACAAAAGATTAAAACGAGGTTCTCAAAAGAGTAAATCTTCTGCGATTTCCCCCGATAGTGGGAATCATGTAAATATCCCCGTCATGTACTTGTGGCAGCTTAGGGACGGCGCCCCTGGAGCCCAAAGGCAGCCACTCATAATAGAAATGAAGCATCTGATTTGCGGCTCACAGAGCCACCGCCACACAAAGCCGCACACTTTGGGACAGGAAGGGGAGAATAATGCTGCATCCACTGGTAGCTGCAGGGGGACTTTTTCGGGAGGCAAAATGGCATTACTGGAGTTGGACTTTGGCCAGGACACTGGGGCTAAATACCCCGACTCTTATGGAAAGTGCCCTGGGATTGTTAATGCCCTTGAGTCGTCAGGACCTCAGTTTTGTGTCTTCTATGAAAAGAAAAGCTGATTAGATCATTTAAGTAAATCTCTCAGTGGGCTTCTTTAGCTTCTGATTATCTAGATATGCTCTAATCACCGTCAGATTGCCCTGGTTAAAATTAATGACAGATTAATGTAAGACTCTCCAAGATATCAAAGCACCAAAATATATACTACCTCAATAATATATCACATATATATTTTTTTCATTTGTTCCCCAGGGGATTAATTTAGAGCCCCGGCAATTCCTACTTGGACTAAATCATGCTGTTTTAAAGAGTACATAATATCCCAATTATCCTGTTGCCCTTATCTTTATGAGCCTCCGAAGGACAGATAACCTAAGTGGGTGATTAGATTTAATACCACATCCCTGAAACCAAGGTCCTGTTTCAACAGACACCCTTTAAAATAAAAATAAAAAATGTTTAAGTACTCTGAACATAAAATCTTCTGTGTTAATTTACTAAAATGCTTACCCCTAACAAGACTTCAAACACAATTATCCATCTCCTTTGCTGTACAGAAATCTAGACTCTATTCAGATTTCTTAAGGGAATGGGAAACTGAGAATCTTCATTTAGGTGCTAATAAAAAATCATAAATATTTTAAACCTGCATGCATGTCCAAGAAGGAAAACATCTCTTCTATAGTACACATGAACACTCTTTTAAAAATGGGTTTGGGGGAAATGTCCCTGAAAAATATTATCAGCTGAGTTCTTCCTCTCTTAATCACTACCATCTACAAAACCCAAAACATGAAATGAATAAATGAAATTCTTTCTCTTTTTTCCCCTAAAATTTTAATTTACCAATACATTCTGTTGTCCTCCTTGAGTGAGTTGTGTTTCCCCTTTCCAAAAAGACTTTTGCAAATTTTCTTTGGACCATAAGGCAACTTCACTGAGTCTTGGGTTTTGTCATCCATAAAATGGGACATCTGGCACAGATCTGTGATTCTACACCCAGGCTTCACATTAAAATCTCCCAGGACACTTTTAAAGATATTAATCCTTTGACCCAGCCCCCTGAGGTTCTGATTCAGTTATTGGCCTTTTTAAAAGTTCTAATGATTGAAAGTGACTGAACTAGGTACCTCCAGGACTCTCCCGGTATTGGTTTGCTAGGGCTGCCTAACAAATCACCACAAACTTGGTAGCTTAAAACAACAGCAATTCATTCTCTCACAGTTCTGGAAGTCAGAGGTCCAAAGGCAAGGTTCTGATAAGGTTCGTTTCTTCAGGAGGTTCTGAATGAGAATTAGGTCCATGTCTCTCTCCCAGCTTCTGGGGGCTGCAGTCCTTGACCTTCTCTGGCTTCCAGATGCATCACTCCAATCTCTGCCTCCATCTTCATGTGGCCTTCCCCTCTGAGTCTGCGTGTGGCTTTTCCTGTTCTGTCTCTAGTGGGGGTACTTGTCTTTGGATTGAGGGGCCACCCTAAGCCAGGATGTGCTCATCTCAAGATCCTTACTGTATACACATCTGCAAAGACTCTTACTGCAAAGAGGGTGACATTCTGAGGTTGTGGGTGGACACGTCTTTTGGGGACCACTATTCAACCTATGACACGGGAGGTGACACTTTTATCAGAAGCCACCAACAAAATCCTCTGGAACAGGTGACAGGACAACAAGTAAGACAGGGGACAGAGAGGGAAGTGCAGGAAGAGTGTGCCAAGGTGGCTGCAGGCCAACTCCCACAGGCGGCGGGGGGCTCAGCTGTCAGATCATCTCTCCTTAAGTGACAGATTAACTGAGTCAGCAGAGAAGCAGCCACTGCAGTGCACAGCCCCTCTGATGCCTACGCTGTGCTGGGACAGAGGCTGGGACATACTGTGTGTCCTCCATAAAGAGGACCACAGAGTTTGGAAAGGCCCACCAGGACCTCTCAAAAAGTCATGCATTCCCCAACCCTAGAAAAAGGTTCATCATATTCAATCATCTTACTGCTTCCTTCTCTCTACTGCCTTCCACTCCATAAAAAAAAAAAAAAAAATCCTCCACCTAATGGATTTCTAGGCAACGTGTTAACATATATAGCAAAAAGGAAAAGAGACGATAATGCTATAAAATGCCTACCACAACTACAATTTTGTTTTTATGCCAACCCATGTCACTCCCTTCTTTCAAAATTCGGTTCAGAATCCTGTTTCAGGATCCCTCCCTAGCCCTGGGTCCATATCCCACAGCATAAATGTTTGTCATTTTACCTGTGTGTGCTTGTGCTTACTGATAGGTTTGTCCCACGCATGCCGAAGTCCTTTTCGATCTGGGCACAGTGAGTCTCAAACTCAACACAGGCCCAAATCCTGCCATTTGCTTCTGTGGGTTCCTGGAAGCTAATGTTGTCTTCTGAGAGATGATTAGATTGTACATCTCTACCAAAGTGCCACCTCTCATTTACTCATTCAACTTCTTTCACATTAACTTTTTAAAAAGAAAAAAATAGGATGAAAGAAATGTTTCTCTTCTGAAATGGGATGGCACACCCATTGTGGAAACATGAGGATGACACTATGTACTACATACAAATCCAGGAAGGGGCTTAGCAATAAATACTTATATGAATGAGAAGGACAAAAGTCCTCTCAAACACCCACCTTAATTTCCTTAAATGGTTGGGGACTGACTGGGATGTGTCACTTGCTGATACATCTGTATGGAAATGGAAAGCTTGTGTTTCTCCACCATGATAGGATTACTTGGTCTCGGGTAGTGACATTCACGATCTGTGATGTTACACCTACGGGTAATACTCTCACCTAATCAACCTGCCACAGTGAGATGACAGGGGTTGTTTTAGCCTTGCTGACTCAGTCCTTCCAGAGGACTGTAGCTGCCCAAAAGGGAAAGATTCTGCCCCTGGTCTGCAGTGCGGACTGTCTGCCCAGAGGGAACCCCTCATCTTCACCAAGCCACAGTCAATCACAGGCTGACAAATTTTCTCAGCATCCACTTAAGTCGTCAGTCCACTTAAGTTTAGCTACCCTCAGAAAATACTCGTACATCACAAACTTAATAAGGGGTTGATACCCTGAATATAAAGAACTCTTGCAACTCAGCAATAAAATAACAAACGACCCAATTAAGAAATGGGCAGAGGATTTGAACAGACATTACTCCAAAGAAGATACACAAATGGCCAATAAGGACATGAAAAGATGCTCGACATAATAATAATTTCATTAGGGAAATGCAAACTACAAACACAATGCGATACCATTTCACACCCAGTAGGATGGCTACGAATAAAAAAAAAAAAAGGAAGTAACAAGTGTTGGAGAGGATGTGGAGAAATTGGAACTACTATGCATAATTCACAGGAATGTAAAATGGAATAGCTGCTGTGGACAATACAGCAATTCCTCAAAATATTAAACATAGAAATACCACACAACCTAGCAATTCCACTTCTGGGTATATAACCAGAAAAACCTGAAAGTAGGAACTCAAGCAAACATGTATATGGCCATGTTCACTGCAGCATTATCTACAATAGCCAAAAGGTGGAAGCAACCCAAATGTCCATTGATGAATGAATAAAAAAGCAGAATGTGATATATATATACGCAAAATGAAATACTATTCAGCCTTTGAAATGGAAAGAAATTCTGACATATGCTGCAACATGGATAAACCTTAAGGATATTACAAGTGAAATGAGTCAGTCACAAAAGAAAAAATGCTATCACGAGTCCACTTATATGAGGTCCCTAGAGTAGTCAAATTCATAGAGACAGAAAGCAGAATGGTGGTTCCCAGAGGCTGAGGGAGGAGGAATAGGGTGTTAGTTTTTAATGGTTACAAAGTTTCAGTTTGGAAAGATAAAAAAGTTCTGGAGATGGATGGTGGTGATGGTTGTGTAACAATGTGAATATACATAATATACCACTGAACTGTACACTTAAAATTGTTAAAATGGTAACTTTTATGTTCCGTATATTTTACAATAAAAAATGATATATTAAAAAATAGCGACTTGAGTCCAAAAATGATCTACATTATAATATTAAATTCAAAATTAAGGCAAGTTATTGGAGTCTATCTTGCTTTTTATTCTGAACAGTGCCAAAACGTCACACTTAATCTACCTCTCTTTAAAAAAATAAAAAGCGGGAGAATCAAAGCTTTTTCCCTTATTTGTCCCCCTCATAGTAAGATTCATTTTAAATTGCTTTTGATATCTGTCATTGTTATAGTTAGCATTCAGCTGATGTTCTGGGGGTTCCCACTCACCTTTCACCCTTCCTCTCTTTCTGTGCCTGGCTGCCATCTAATTCATAAATCCCCTAGCACTGGTGTCTCCCACCTACACACCTGGGAAGTAAGAGGAAACTTCTCTCCTCTGGTGTTAACAGTGTTAGGCACAACAGAATTGACAGACCTTTCAAAAGCCCAAGCTATAGACTCCCGCACCATTCACTCTCAGAAAAGCAATACTACAAATGCCAAAATATCAAGTCAAATGGGTACTGCAGAGTCTGGGTGCTGTGACAAGGACACTGAGACACAGGCCCTAGAGCGTTGACTGGTAACACCCCTATTGTTCCAAAACCCAGGTTTTATGGGGAGCGGATAGTGGAAGATATTGAAAGAAGAAGAGAATATATTTTATGGGAGAAAGAAAACAAAAGGAATGGGAAAGGCAATGATCAAAGCAGGAAGCTTATCTCAAACTAGACCTAAAATTGAACACAGTAGCATAAGTACAATGTACACCCTTTTCTTAATGTTAGAAGAATGGACAAGGACAAAGTAGGCTTTAAAATCTTACTGTTTTGTGTTATTGACAAAATGTTTAATAGCATGTAGAACATATTGTATTTAAAGTAATAAACCTTCCAAATGGCTATAATAACACTTCTATGATCAGAAAAACAAATACTCTAAATAAAAAATGAAAAGATCACAGACTGTAATGATATAAATGTTTCCTTTTCTAAATAGATTCATTTGTATTATCTATACTACTTACTACTGTCTACAGTGTTTATCATCCTGGAGCTTTACCTTGGTTAACACATCTTGAAAAACTTCTCAGTTCCCAACACACAGAGCCCCTATCACTCTGTTTTTCTGAATGACCTGTATGCACGTATGCCACGGTATAAAATTCTACGGTATGCTCATTTAGGCAGGTCTTCAAAGGTTTTGATTGCTTAACATGTATCTTCTATCCAAACTCTGAAACATGCCAGAAGGTGGTTAATTTCCCAGATCATTCTCAGTGTATTCATTGAAGGAAAATATACTTGGTCTTATTTTTAGAAGGAGAAAGAGACAGAGACTTTGGGGCAAAGCACTAGAAGAGGTTGCAGTCCACGTTTCAACTTGCTTATTAGCCTGGTGCCACTTGGTGGCACTGTTGATTCCAGTTTGCGCCCCGATCCATGGAGTGGGTATAACGGATCCAACCTTAATAAGCACGTGTGGCTCTTGCCCCATGAGGAACTTCATTAAAGCCTGACAGCCTTTATAGAAACATCAGAACATCTATATTTCTACCACCTCCAGACCTAAATGGGAAATTGTCTTGGAAATGCCCTCCTCTTAGAACTTTCCCTTGCTTTCTCTCCAAATACAGAAATATCCAACCTTTCCTTGCAGATGTCTGTCTCAGCCTTTCTCTGCGAAACCTTCTCTATGAACTCTAGCCAGAGCCTCCCATGGGGCGTGGCAATCTGGGAAAGCATTTTGGGTGCTTCCCTGGTAGGAGAAAAAAATTGGGCAAAGACTGGGAAGGAAACTGAGGAGGTGAAAAGGAAATAGTACCACCATCTTGAGGTTTTAAAACATGCAACATAAAATGCAGGGTGAACAATTCTTTGATAGGTTATTATTTATTTGGCAGGTGATTTCCTCTAAACTTCCCAACATACCTACGAGAGGATGCTATTTTGGAGATAAGGAAACCAAGGCTCACTGGGGCTTAAGTAATTTGCCCAAGGACAGGCACACAGTGAGAATCTGTGGGCCCAGCACTGGAGCCTCACCCTTTTCTAAAAGTCCCGACATCATGCTGCCTTTATGAAAAGGCTCCCCATGTAAACACATAGGGCGGCCCAACAACTCTAACCCTAATACAAAAGTGGGCAGCCCCCCTCTCAACGAGGTCTGGGCCTCTCACCTTCACCTACTCACTCCCCATCTGCCCCGTAAACACATAAACACACATACTGACCTGTATATTCCTTCATTTGTTCAACTTTTCCCACTTTTGAGATGGCCAAAGCTGTTAATTTTTTAAAGATTTCAGCTACATAGCACGTAGAAGAAGCATATACATATATGATCATTGTTTTGTTCTTTGCACCACCACCCCCCCCACCCTAGAATCTACCTCTGTTCTATACTGATCTCTCCCTTTTTGTAAAATAAGAGGCTATCGCAGAAGCATTGTACAATGACCAACAAGAATCCCCATAGGGAAGCAGAAGATGGATATTGTCTATCAATAATTATCCCATTATTGCTTTGAACAACACATACTGTGATTCTTTAGTGGTGAGAATAGTGTTACATGAGGTCTTGGCTAACTCAGAACATAAATCATCATCAGTGACGTATAAAACATGGGGAATATTTCTGCTGGCTGCAATCTTATGATAAGTATTTAGTTTGTAATGCATATGAAATATCTCTGACTGTAATGAAATGGATATTTTAATGAACACAACTTATATATATAACAAAAGAATATCATCACCTTCAAAGTAGATACTTTGGGATATTATATACATATTCTGTGATCTTGAGACTGCTCAAACTCCAAAAATGCCTCTCTTGATATTGCATCAATGCCTGAGACATATATTTTTGACTCTTCTCAAGTGGTAAATATTCACATAAATATTCATACTTCGAGGGTGAATTTCATTTTGGGGAACAGCTGAGTCATTTGGGACTAAATCTGGCATCTAGGCTGGAGAAAACTGAATCAAAGACAAGATTCATTCACTAAAGGATTCAACAATTATTGTGTTGGATGCTATAAAATATGAAATTAGCCTCTGCTCTGAGGGTCTCACAGTCTAGAGGAGAAGAAGGGCATGTAAATAAATAATCGTAATGAAAATGATACTATTTTTCCAATGAGATTTAAGCAGCTCTGGTTGCTTTTAATGAGGACTACAACAGGAGAGGAGCTAGGCAGGGCTTTCTGGACTGGCTTGGAAAGTGGTTTTAAAAGCAGATAGAGATGGAGGTAGTGTCAAACAGCAACTACAATAGAGAGAGAATGCAACTTCCAATAGGGCTACTCTAATAAAGGATGCTCGTGTAGATATTGACATTCTGGTGTGCATTACTTTTAAAATTTGACCTAGTATATGACTATATAGTCATATTCCAACCCCAACAAAACTGCAGTCATGGGTTGATAGCAAATGATAGGATATTTTTCCACTGTTTCCTAAGCTGGCTTAAAATCGATGTGGCCACCATTAAAGTAAACGGGAGCTCCAGCGGCTGGCATAGGATGGTGGAGCCTCCCACGGGGGGTGAGGAGAAGGTCACCAGCACCAGGGGCCTGAGATTTGTCACATACAGGAGGGTTGATGAAATAAGTAGGTATATAGAAGAAAACAGGGGTCAAGTATCTCACCATCAGAGAAGAGAGATTTAAATATGGAAAGAGAGAACACTGGAACTGGAGATATTGGTGTGAACTCATGTTTTTAATGTATACATAAAGAAATTAATATTTAACACACACATATAAATGCCTAGCTCTGTTCACTGAGAGGGTCTGAGAGAAATGACACCTCAACAGCGGCAAGTATACCTAAGGCCTAATGCTTGATTTCTAAATATTATACTACTCTTTACTAAAAGGAACCAAGGATCCTTAAAGAAATGGTTGATTCCTCCAAAAGAGGAAATTCGCCCTCAAAGTATGAATATTTACCACAACTGAAAAGAGTAAAAAATATAAGTCTCAGGTACTGCATGTGATGCCAAAAGAGGGATATGTACAGAAAATATAAGATAAGCCTGGAACATCTTATTGTGCCAGAAAGTAAGGACATGCCCAAAGAATGATGGAATTATATCAAAAGGACCCAGAAACTTGCTAATGAAGGCTCTCAATGGCCAGGTATGGGACAATTGAAGGAACAAAATAAATAATGATAATGATGGATTTTTTTAACCAACTGAATAAAACAGAAAATCATAAGTCCATACTGATAAAAAATAAATAAATAAATAAACAAATTAAAAGCTTGATGAGGACTAAGACACAGAGACATAGCTTCAACATACCCCCAACAAAGTTTTTATTAAAGTAATCTTGC
>VSMD01130500.1:0-12792 GCA_008750895.1 Mirza zaza
GAAGGAGGGAGGGAAAGAGGGAAGGAAAGAGGGAAGGAAAGAAAGATGGAAGGAGGGAGGGAAAGAGGGAAGGAAAGAGGAAGGAAGGAAGGAGGAAGGAAGGAAGGAAGGAAGGAAGGAAGGAAGGAAGGAAGGAAGGAAGGAAGGAAGGGAGGGAGGGGAGAAAGAGAGAGAAGGAGGGAGGGAGGGAAGGAAGAAAGGAGAGAAAGAGGGAAGGAAAGAAAGACGGAAGGAGGGAGGGAAAGAGGGAAGGAAAGAGGAAGGAAGGAAGGGAGGGAGGGGAGAAAGAGCAGAGAGAGAAGGAGGGAGGGAAGGAGGGAAAGAAAGAAAGGAAGAGAGTAAGGAAGGAAGGAAGAAAGGGAGGAAGGAGGGAGTCACACCCAACTAGGAGACAACAGCACATTGTGAAGCTACCATCAGCATGGTCACCGCAAAATGGGAAACGAAAAGAAAGCCACCAGTAATGATCTGCAAAGACTTTCCCAGAGGCTGTTGATCTTAGCTAGGAGTTCTAGCGGATAGCTCTGAATGCAGGGTTTAGAGTCATGGATCCAGAGCATGTGATCCAGAGCTGCTCTCTTTGGAGGGTGCAGGTTCCTCTGTCTGCCTGAGTCACGTGAAACTCCCCAGCGTCACAGTCCTTGTCCCCGCTCCCAGCTCTGTCGGGGCAGGGGTGTACTCAGGGCGGAGCTTTGCTTCCCCTGGGGTTCAGGAGGATGGTGGACTCTCCTGCCCTAAAACCCTGGGACAAGGAATGCGGATCTTGCTGGAGTCTCGGGGAGTCCTGGGCTCCCCGTCATTCTGAGTGCTGGGCGCCCACTTCGGGGTAGAGGCTGGAGGCTGGAGACTGGAGGCTGGAGTCCTGCTTCCTTGCCGGACCTCACTCCATTTTTCATTGTCTGGAGCACTCGCCTGCTTGGACAGTCAGACACGACGACGACGGAGTGAATCTTCCCTGGCCAAACAGAGAGAGACAGAGGCAGAGAGACGGAGGGACAGAGAGGTAATGCCACCAGCAGGCCTGGGCCCTGGTCCTCCCCCCACATCGGGCTGCATTTTGGAAAGAAATGGTGCCAGAATCAGTTTATTTGGCCGCTGCTCAAGAAGACAATTATTTATTTCCTTAAATCATTTTTCAAGAAGAAGCCAGTCTCATCCTATTTGTTATTTGGAAGATAACTTAATCGCTGACTTTGACGGGGGGAGTGTTATGGGGAGGGAGAGATGAAAAAGTGCTTGCTCAAGATTATTCTGTCTCTTTTTCCTTTTTTTTTTTTCCAATTGCTTCAATATGTCTCTCTCCTCCTCCCCGCACCCCTCCTCTCCGTGGGCTTCTCTCTGTGCTAATAGCCTCTCCTCTCATCTCCCACTGCCTCCGCCCCGGCTCGCCGCCCGGCTCACAGACAGAGCCGCCCCCTGAAGCTTCCCGACGGTGGCCTCACCCCTGTGCAGAGCCGGGCGTCGCCTTCCCAATCAGCAAGGGAAGGCCACCGTGTATCGGTCGCAGCCTGTGGATTTCCACCAGTGAGAACCAACCCTATTCCCAAGGCTGCCCCGGCCCCTGGGGGAGCCCCCCATGCTGGGGTCCTCAGTGCCCCTGCTGAGGGTTGCTCTTGCCCCTGCTCTGGGCTGTTCCAGGGACCATCCAGCCATTATCCTGGTGCTTTTCAGAGTCGGGGAGGCTGGTGTCTCTCTAGACACCCTCTCCCATACCTAGATGGTATGTTCGCACAATGTTCCCTGCAGAAAAGCAAAGAACTCTGGAGCCAGACTGTACCACTTGCCAGCTGTTTGATCTTGGGCAAACTACTTAACCTCTCTGGGCCTTGATTTGCTCATCTGTATCATGTGGGTAAGTTGTACCCACTTCATAGGGTTCATGTAAGGATTGTGTGTGTTAATACTCATAAAGTACTTGGAATAGTGGCTGACACATTAAAAGTACACACTCAATGTTAGCCATGGTCAGTATCTATTATCTCATGTCTCTACTCCTGGGGGTAGTGTGTAGAGTATGGATGGTGTTGTCTGGTCAGGACCCCCCCAAGAAAAAAAAACAAGCCTGTTAACTCACTGCAAACAAGGCTTAAACCTTGGAAAAATCACCTTTTCTCCTTGAATCTAGGTTTTACCATCTCTACAATGCAGGTACTGATAGTACCCCTGTCACAGGAATGTGGGGAGAGGAAATGAGCCAAAGCAAGTTAAGAGCAAAGACTAAAGCCAGGCTTTGTGAGTTCAAATCCCAGCTCTTCCATTTATTAGCTGTGTGACCTTGGACAAGTTACTTAACTTCTCTGTGCCTCACATGCCTCATCTGCCTATAATCCTGCCCCCCCCCATAGGGTTATTGGGAGGATGAAATAAGTTAATTTTTGTGAAGGCCTTAGCACACAGTGTCTGTCACAGGGTAAGTGTTAGTGGTTACTGTCATCCAAGTATCACAGATACGCCCTGAAAAATATTTTCTCACCTGCCTCCTGTCTCTGAAGGATTTCTTCTCTCCTTACTCTCTTCCCACAGGGTGGCTCGGGGCAGAAGTACCTAGTAATGAACCCAAATCCAAGTTATTCTGACAGCCTCAGTCTAGCAAATCTTGCCTCTGGAGGAAGAAGAGGGAGGTGAGCCGTCAGGAGGGAGCCCATGGCCATGACAAACTAGGGAAGGTGACAAAGAGCTGAAACTCCTGCAGCCAGGCCTTGAACTTGGACATGCCCCTTAACTCCTTCTGGCCTCAGTTTTCTCATCTGTCAAATGAGGGTGACCCCTGGCCCACTTCCTACATTATCACAAAACTCAAGTAGGACAGCCAGCAAGAAGAAGGCCTGAGATTGGGAAAAGTCCTCAAAATCCAAAGCTGCCTGTTCCATTTGGGTTCTCTTGGTGGTGAGGTCACTCAAGGGGTCTCATGTAACCGAGGGCACAGGGGCAGGGCCAGAGGGAGAAGGACGGCCAGCCGCCAGCCGGAATGGCATGGACGGGAGGGTGGCTCCGGCCCCCAGGCAGGCGTTTCTACAGGGGCTCTGCCACATTCGGGGGTCGCTGGAGATCTGCTCCTTCAGTCCCCCGGGAACACCTCGCGCCTCTTCTCTCGCCCCGTTTGCTTTCTCAGAGTCTTTGCTCCCCTAAAACATCAACACGCATATGGCCCTGTTTGGCTTCTGGGTCTTCTGTCCACATCGCAGGTCACAAATATGCCTGTCTCTGGGCCCAGCAGCTAAGATAATCGGCCCAGTGGTCCAGGTGGCAAAAGGGATAGCATTAGTGCCACCTGAAGGGTGGCTGGTCGTCCACCTGTTTGCCCTCGGGTCCGTCCCCCTCCCGTGTGCTGCCGTGCTCTGTTAGGTAGAGGAAGATCTCTGTAAACCATATTTCCTACGCTCTTTCAACCTAACTGGGCCTCCAGCTAGGTTCAGCCAATAGGAACTGCCTGTTAGAGGCCGGGGGTGGGACAAAGGAAGCAGCCAGGGTGTTTCTCCTCCTGTCCTTTGCAAGCGCTGAGTCTCCTCTGTGGCTCCTCCTCCCACAGCCCGGCCCCTCCCTCTGCTGGCCCAGCCTTTGCAGAGCAGGCTGTCCCTGGGGCCAGCCTCTGCCAGTGGCTCTGGTTTGTCCCTCCAGTTGCCAATCTCAGGGTTGCCTCACTTCCTTATTGCCTCTTTAGCTCTTTGCGCAGCTTTGTAGCCACCTCCCTGCATTCAATTCTCTCTGTTGAATTTCTGGAGTGGCTTTTGTTTACCTGGATGCCCTCTGAGTAAGAGATTCAAGGGGCAGCCACTGCTCAGCGCCAGACAACTAGAACATAAACAGACATGTGGGCCCAGCGTGGCCTGATCTTCTAATCTCACAAACAAAGCCAGGTGTCTGGATTTTTATGTGATGTCTGATTTTTGCACGTTAGCAACGAATTCGAGTTTTAAAACAACAGTCTGAAGGCTGAATAAAACAGGTGCACAGGTCCCAGTTTGCAGCTCTGCTCTTTATCATGACTCAAGGTTTCTGCCACTGCTTGCTTCTCTTGGTACTTCTTGGGTCAGACCCTAAGGACGGGAATAGGGTTGGCCAGCTAATGTCTTTATGCCAGGTGGGCCACTGACTACTCAATGGATTCACTGCCTTTGGGTTGGGCGTTTTCCCTTGGCCAAGCAACTAAGGTTAAGGGGTGATCATGTGGAACAAAACCAAGTTGATTAAGGTTGTCCATCTGGTAAGATGGCTTTCCCTTCAATCCAAACACTTAGGCTTCCTCTAGTTATTCATTAATTTTATTTTGGTTTATTCATTAATTTTATTATTCTATTGGTCAGAATCAAAGCCAAAACTATAACTTAGACTTTAAGACTTGGATGAATCTATTAGGACTTTAGCTTATTTTTCTGAAGGATGAGAAGCTCAGGCCTTTTTTCTGAGGATCCTTCTAGGCCTGGTGGTCTAAGGTGCTAGAGATATTCTTTCTATGACATCCATCCATCCATCCACCCACTCATCTGTCCCTCCATCTATCCATCCATCCACCCACTCATCCATCCATCCATCCATTCATCCATCTATCCATCCATCCATCCATCCATCCATTCATCCATCTATCCATCCATCCATCCATGTACGCACTCTATCATCCATCATCCATTCATCCATCCATCCATCCATTCATCCATCTATCCATCCATCCATCCATGTACGCACTCATGTATGCATCCATTCATCCATATATCTATCCATCCATCCATCTACTCATCCATCCATCCATTCATCCATCTATCCATCCATCCATCCTTCCATCTACACACTCATGTATCCATCCATCCATCCATCCACTCAGTCATGTATTCATCCATCCATACATCCATTCACTCATCCATCTATCCATCCATCTAGAAAATATTCACCGGTCATCTACCATGTACTGGGCACGGTGCTAGGTGCTGGATGAAGTAGCAAATGGGACAGCAAGCACTGTCCTCATGGAACTACATTCTAATCAGGGGAAAGAGACAAAAAAATAAACAAATAAATGCATATATGAGCTGATTTTAGATAATAATAACTGCCATACAAAAAATAAAACAGAATGGATAAATAGGACCAAGGCTGGTCAGGAAAAGCCTGAGTGAAAGTGACATTTGAGCTTGGATTTGAAAGTAGATATGAGAAGAGAATGTTCTAGACAGAGAATGTTCTAGATAGAGGGTCAGCACGTATTACACAAAGATACTGGGAGAGTAGAGGGAGGAGCAGAAACAAGGCCAGAGTGGTCGGAGCCCATGAGAGAAAGAGTGATGGGAAATAGAATCAGGGATATAACAGGAGCCAGATCTTCCAGAGCTTCGCAGGCCAAGGAAAGAGCTTGAGGTTTGATTCTGAGCACACGGAAAGCCGTTTCAGACCAGCCGGGAGTCCCCTGGTCTGTCAGCTGGCTATGACCACTGCTGGGGTGTCTCATCGCCACGGAGACCAAAAGCAGCTGATGCAGCCAGGTCAGGTGCCCGCGGGCCGTGTCAGGGACGAGGAAGGCTGGACCTGGGCGAAGCTCTGAGACCCGCCCTCACAGCTTCCCGGTGGGGGCGGGGAGAAGGGCCTTGATACCAGGCAATCAGCACCAGGGGTTAAGAGTCAGCTAACGGGTGAAACCCCGACCCTGCAACTTACTAGCTGATGACCTTGCACAAGGTACCTACCTCCTTGATCCTCGGTTTTCCCCTCTGTATAAAGGACGCGATCACAGCGCCCTCCTATGGCCGTTGAGAGGATTCGATGAGCACAGAGCTCAGTGTGTGTTAGCTATTTTTCTCATCGTTACAGTATCCCTAAGAGCAGGACTCTCTGGAGTATGGATTCTGGTGCAATGGGGAGGTGCCATTTGTCTTAGCCCGGTGCTCTGTGGCAGGCAGGACTGCTGCCTGCAACAGCTGTCTCTGCCACCACCTTGCAGTGTGGCCTGAGGACCCCCATCTGTGACACGAGGGAAGTGGACTCAGTGCCTTCTTGGCCCTCTGACGCTCTGGGACTCAGCTCTGACCTTCCCCCAGAGCAGGGGCTGAGCTTGCCCTGAACCGTGGGGAAGTTGCCCAGCCCTTGGGGGTGGAGATTGGAGAGGTTGCTACGGGCTGGGGGTGACGCAGGGTAGGATCCTCCACTCCCAGCCAGCTAAGCCTAAACGTCCTTGGTGGCCAACTGGGAAGAAACTGGTCAGGGTCAGATAATTGTTTCCTTTACTTAGAATATAGTTTCAACCAACCAACCGGCCCAGCATCCATCCATTCACAAAACAGCAAACTTCCAGTACACGCTGTGCCCCGACATGTTGCAAAATTACTTCCTGACAACTCTGTGAAATAGATTTCTTCAATTTATAAAAGAGGAAAAATGGTGGATCTGAGAGGTCAAATGCATTTTCCAAGGTCACACAGCAAATGCATGTCTGGATCTCAACTCTGTCCTCTTCCTCATGCTTCCCCCAGTCAAAGCCACCATCAGCTCACCTGGAAGACAACAACGCCCTCCCTTTTGGCCTCCTGCTTCCCTCCAATCCATATTCCATGGAGAAGCCAGACTGATCTTTAATAAGCACAGAAACTTCACCCCTTGTGTGTACCAGGCACTGTCCTGGGTGCCAGGGACAGAGCAGGGCAAGCTCTATTCCTGCTACCTTGGCTCCCTGTTGCTCATGGGATAAAGTTCAAAGCAATTGGTGGTGAGGGGTGGGCAATGGCAGTGGTCTGCCCTAGGGGCAGGCAGTAAGAGGTCCATTGTCTGTAGAGAACGTAAAAAACAATAATAAAACCTACTAAAAGTTTGGCTTTCTTTATTGTCATCCTGCACCAGCCATTTTAGACAGCCTGCAAGTGGGTGGTCGTATAATCCTAAACGTGTAGGCCCTGTGAGGTCTGGCCCCTACCTACTTCTCTAACCTGACATTTTGCCAGTTTCTACCTCATTTGAACTAAAAGGCCCACTCCTGGCTCTACAAACTTTCCGAACTTCTGCCTTCCGTGGGGCTCTACCCAAGACCCGAAGGATAGGGCTTGTCTAGGGAAGGGGACTGAACATGCAGCGGGGGGAGGGGGCCACTCATGGCTTTATAGCACCTCCCGTGGTCCTTCTTGAAGATCTGTGGGCCGTGGGAGCTTCTTAGGGTCTTGTCAAAAATATCACATCCTCAGAGAGGCCATCCCTGCTCCTAAGCCTAGAGTAGGAGGTCTCTCCTACCGCATTCTTTCCCCTTACATCTCTTATTACAATGGCGATTGTTTTGTTATTGGTGGGGTTAGTATTTTATGACCCTCGCTCCAGGCAGGTTTTAAGTGCCATGACAGCGGAGGCCATGTCTGATTTGCTCATGGTTGTGCCACAACACCCAACACGGTGCCTGGCACATAGGAAGTGCCCACTAAGTATTGACTGAATGGATGGATGGATGGCGGAGCTGAGATCCAGACCTAGGCTGACTCGAAAGCCCACTGTCTTTCCACCACCCTCGATCCCAAGAATGCCAGTGTGGTTGGAAAAGTGGATTATATCTGGGCAAGAGCCCCTTCTTATCAAAGTCAAGGCCAAGATCAGTGGGAAAGGATCAAGTAGAAGCAAGGGATCCAGATGTGCAAATTCCCTTCGACGAGGCAGATGTGACTCAGTGATGCCACGCCAGGCAGAACCGTTGCATCTGATTGCTCATTTCCATTAAAGGAATTGTAGCAGGTGCAAAAACCGGAGATTATCCCAAGAATTAAGATATGAAAAGCATGTTAGATCACTAAACTCCAATTAGGGAAATTAAATTGTGCACACTCCCCACCTGACGCAATATTGGGAGCCTGCATTAGCTCTGGGCTCCGGTTCTAATAAAATTAGAGAATAACACTTTAATTGAATTGTGCTTAAAAGGATCATGCTGACAAATGTGATTGTATCTGGCTGCGATGCACACCTTCTCCAGCAATCATTAAATCCAATGAAATGCCAGTCTCAGGATCTTGACAGTTTTCTGAAACAATCTGTGAACCGTGCTGTATCTTGGAGTATCTAATCAATTTAGAGCCGCCTCATTAGGACTTGGCTGCTAACGGATACTTAAAAATCAAAGCAAATTACTGCACTCCATGGATAACTAGCTAATCATATCGATACAACATGGCTGGATTGTGTTGCAACAATTCATTTCCTCTTTAAGAAGCCACTGTCACCTGTAATTTAGGGATTGAGATTCATAAGCCTGATGCAGACAGCTCCAATGTCAAGGATTTTCCCAAGCACAGGGCCAAAGGGTGCGTGCCACCCTTGCTAAGGGGGGTAAGGCAAAGCTGGCCCACAATTCCCTTTCTTCACACCCCACCTACTCCTCAAGCCCATGCCTGGATATTGAGCCCAAGACCCTATTGTACAAAGTAAGAATCAGAGGCTCAGAGACAGGTAGCATCTTTCCCAAGATCACACAGCAAATTAGTGGCAGAGCCAAGATTTGAACGCTTTTGACATCTCATCAGATTTTCTAATGTAATTTTAGCAGCAATTTAGAACAGTGATTATTGCTTCATTGATAGTTTCCATGGGTCTTATTTTAATATTCTTACTAATAATGAACATCACCATCTTCACCACCATCATAATACTAATAGCCTATGTTTTATAGATCTTAATAAAAATATAATTCATTTAATTGTCTCAATATCCCTAGACATATATTGTATGATTACTGTAGTAGGCATTAAATGCTGTTCACTAAATATTTCTGGCTCTCCTACCTCGGGACACATGGCAAGATTGCACTTCCTGGCTCCCTTGTCGTTGGATTGGCTAGGGGACCTGTTCCAGCCAATGAGTTGTGAACAAAAGGCAAGTGTGTTATTTACAAGACAGAGCATTTAATTGCTGATTCAAGAGCTCCACCATTCTTTCTTTCCTCCAGTTCATCAGCCAGCAACATTGGAGTCGGTGGCTGCTCTGAATACAATGAGCAGAACCTTTTAGCTGACCCACAACTGACATGTAGCACGAGTGAGAAATAAACCTGTGTTGTTGGCAGCCACTGAGATTTGGGGGATGTTTGTTGTTGCAGCACAACCTAGCTTGTCCTGACTGATGGAATTCTCACCCTCATTTTATAGATGAGGAAACGAGAGCACGCAGAGGTGAGGTGGCTGGAGACAGGTCATATTCAGACATTGTTAATAAATTTCTCCAGAGTCCAGAAGTCTCCCTGGGCCTGCAGGGCTCACAGTGAGTGGTGAGTGCCAAAAACTCATTCCAGAGACTCAGGCCAGGCCTGTTCAGACCACTCGCTCCTGTCCCTCTTCCCTCGCCTGGGCAGATATACTTTTTAATGTGCTCTTTTTTTAGGCATCTGGACCATTGGCTGTTCTGAGGAAGCCCCTTTGATAGCCTGAAAGATAAACGTTGTTGAGCAGCTGTGGCATGAGGACCATGCTTGGCCGAAAGGACTGGCTGTTTGTTGGAGCAAGAAGGCCTGGACAGGAAGCTACATTCAATAGGGACCTTCCACGCCCACCCCCAAGCCTGACCCTGTTGGGAGAGGAAGACTCAGCTGTCACAGTGCCATGCCATGGGCCTTGCGGAACCTCTGCTGTGTTGGCCACCTTTAGTCCCAGGAGCAGTTTGGGGGATGGGGCTGGGGGAAAGCAACCTGAGACCCCAGACCTCGAAGAGGGAGTGGAAGGGAAAGTTTGTGGAAAGTGTCCACAGCTTCAGCAAATGCATGCCCTTTGTGAGCCATATCATGAGTTGGTTAAGACAATGACCTTCCTGACGCAGAGAGAGGGCGGGACGGAGGGGCCTGCGATTATCGTGTTCTCTCGGCACAGGAGCTTGTTTACAGGAGGCTGTGGACTGCAAAGTGATTATCTGGTGGCTCCAGGGCAGGGGCTCCCCCCGCCCCCCATGCATTGCTGGCTCTTGGGCCAAGCCCAGCCGTCAGTCCCAGTGCTCAATCTGGGGTACCCATGGCGGGATGCTCAAGGCAGCAGATGGGGGGTGCAGATGTTTAACCAGGTGGACTGTCAACTCCATTTATGCCTCAAGCCTTCCCCACCTGCCACAGGCCCAGAGGAGGCCAGGGGGTGCCCTGTCACCCCTTCTGGGACGCTTCGCTGGAAGGCACTTGGAGCCTGGCCGTCCTGGTCTGAACCCTGCTGCTCACCCACTGGGGGACCCTGGCTGGATCCTTCCCTGCACGTCCTCGGTCTTCCCATTTTAAAATAAAAGAGGCCCCCAGATTAGTGTTTCTCAAATTTAGATTATATATTCAACCCTTTTAAGGGGGGGTTGTGTGCATTTGTCATGGATGCCAAGGTTTGACACAGATTATTTTTATGTTACTTCGATATCTGTAGGTATGTTGCAAACAACAGAAAACAATGGTGGCTGATTTAAGCAGAAAACATAGCAATGAAGGGGTACAGGGTGACTTACAGGCTCTCCCTGAAGATCAGAGAACAAGGACGGAGGCCCCATCATTCAAAGCTGGCCTCACAGAGCCTGGTGTGGGACCACTGCGGGTGTAAATGCCGGAGCTGTCTCTGCAGATGCCACCCACACTGCGTCTCAGGTACTGCCACCTGAGCTAGGCGTAGCAGCCACTGCAGGGGCCCCTGAAAGAATTCCACGTATTCTCTTTCCTTTTTTTCTATCACAAACTTCTGCTCAAAAATCTGGTGAGAGTGCATCTGATTGGTGGACCCAGGTCACGTGATTGTTCTCTAGCTGCAAGGGAGGCTGGGAAAGCAAATTCCTGGCATCTTCAGTGTCTTCATTAGGAATCGGATCCTGATTCATGTGATGGGAATTCCACAGTCATAAAGGAAGAGGGTTCAAATACTGGGTGACAAAAGATCAGGAAGTATCCCCTACAAACTAAAAATGTAAAACTAGCTTATAGCTACCCTATATCCTTTTACTAATATGTTTTCTGTTTAAATTTGCCCCCAGTTTTTCTATTGTTCACAACATACCTATAAAGCCCTTATAGCTATTAAATGCAAAATACATTGATGAATAAGATATAAATTTTAGTTCAAAAAGTGGTAACATTCAAATTTAAAAATACTTACATAAGATGAATAACATTGTTTTGCTAAAACCAAATCGCCACTTAAAATATGAAAATGATATTCACTGCTATATCAATGCTCTTTTGAGTTGTGGAAACATTTCATCATACATTTGTCCACTGGCCCTCATTTAGCACTAAGCCATCTTTTGATATTAAATTTATCTCTCTTCTTTTTTCCTTAGTCATTGACAATTACACTTGTAATTCTTGACGTCAATATGATTATAAACACAAAAGCAGATATGACACCGGAAAGTGTGGTAGTTCTTAGTTCTAATGTGGTAAGCTCAGTAGCCCAGAATATTCTGAGAATAGTAATGAATGGGAAAATTCTTTGCAGTTTCAAAGTACTCTATGATGTAAAGGCTTATCTCATATGCTCCTCCTGAATCTTTGACATGGTAGACGTTAATCCTGCTGGACAATATTTCCAGTTCTCCTTCCCTTCCGTACGTACACACAGGGGAATTGCATTTCCTTTTCTCCTCAAAGTCAGATGTGGTTTTGTAACTTGCCCAGACCAACCAGTATGTCATTCCTGGGTGGAAACATTTCTGAGTTAATTCATAATTCTCCACTTTCCCATTCACTCTGTCACGGTGGTCAGTGATATTCCAGGTGGTGCCTCTGCCAGTCTATGTGAATGAAAATGACATGGAACAGACCCCCTGCCAGCGTGTGATGACATGGAGTATGAGTGAGGGAATAAATCTTTCTTATTTTAAACCACTGAGAATTTGAAGCTGTTTGTTATGCAGCATGACCTAGCTCGTCCTGACCGATACACTTAGTAAGGCATGGATTACAATTGCTGTGACCGCCTTTTTACCCAACAAAGAATTCTGACATAGATAGTTTGAGAACCTTGCTTAAAATCAGACAACTAGAAAAATTCAGATATAGGACTCATAGCTTAGTCCAAGTCATTCCGAATCCCATGCTTCTACCAGAAATTCCCAAAGCTAAGAAGACAGCGCGTCAATAAGCAGGAGGCAAGGCTGATGGAAGACACGGCCTGTCTTGGTGGCTGGAGTAACAGTGTTCAGTGCCACCGATGTGAGAGATCATTCTGAGTGCCAAGTTCATGTCCACTTCGGAGTTTCCCAACTTGAGCAGCGAGACATTCTGAATCTTTACATTTAAAAAGTCATAGCTCTCGAGTTTCCCCCAACAGCCAGGGAGCTTGACGCGATGATAGATGCATTTGGAGCTGTTGAGCTTCAGTTCCAAGAAACTCTCTGAGGCCGTAAACCTGTTCACGAGAGAGATGCATGTCCCGTGCCTGCGGGTGGCCGTGTAGCTTGCAGGAGAAGGGATATACTTTCTGTGTTGAGGGCTCCATCCACCTCCACTTGAGAAACAAGCATCTCATCTGGTGGCGGAATCTGTGGCTTACAGGACAGGTGGCCCAGGGAAAACCCCGGGGCTCATCTCGATGCTCCCAGCCATTCCCGCAGGATGGTATTTGGGAGTAGGCGCAGGTTGCGTGTCTTCACCAATATTTTCTCCAAATGAGGTGGCATTTCTTGAAACTCAGAGCTCAATTCTGGCCCCACAGTTTGAGAACCAAGTACTTCCTGTGGGTTCTTGAACATTTCCTACTGGGGGCTTTTTGCCAAGGCATTGGGGCTAAGACCAGGTGTATTAGTCCGGGTTCTTTAGAAAAACAGAACCAATATTCAGATGTATATCTGTATCTATATATCTGGCTTCTGTTTTATATATATATA